>PVJC01009696.1:0-45302 GCA_004026665.1 Murina feae
CTGTTCCCTTCAGCTCCTGAGGATTCTATGATTGTTACATTATTGAAACATGTTTCGGAGCCTGCCCGTCAAGGGCCGAAAACAGTATCGCTTTCGCTCCTGCTGCAACGGACGCTGCCTAAACGTTTACTCAGGTCCGTGAGTGGCGGCCGCCATGTTGGCTGGGCTAATTTGCATACAGCCGCTCTGATTGGCTGGTAGGCGTGGCTTACCCTGTCTCGGAGAAACGGTTAATTTTACTATTTCGCTTTTATTAGTTTAGATACTATAAATGTTAATGGCTACAGCATGTTCAATAGAATATATCATAATTTAAAACAATAAATGATCTACTGATGCCTCTTAGTTGGTCCCAGTTATTCATTAATATAATGCTTTGAATGATAAATGATCGTGTATCTGTATCTTTGGACTTTTAATTTTTTCCTGGTTTACTTACTTAGGATAAATTTATAGGAAAAAAAACTTACTGATTCCTAAGATCTGTACTTTTTAGAGTTTTTGCAATACATTGTCCACCTGCTCACTGCCAAGATCAACACCCATTCATACCAGAAGTAATACGTAACAGCATGTTTGCCTATGCCCTCAATGAAACTGAACACTACATATATTTCCTGTTTTTGTCAATATCTGAGAGGTGAAAATCTAAAATGGAATTTTTTTTCTGATCATTAGTAAGGCTGAATATCTTTTTATAGTTTTTACTGGTATTTCTCCATTGTCAACTTCTGGTTCATATTTTTGATCAATGTTTTAAAAGCAATTTATGCAAACTCTTTTAAAAATACAAATCCACCACTTTATTCAATTTGAAAAGTAGCATACATTCAAGGTAAAATATTTGGTAATGAGAGGTGTAAATTAAACCCATTTTGCTCTAGTCCCTTAGTCCTTATTTCTAGTCATTATAGGTAGCCATGGTTCATCACTCACATCTATATATCCTTCCAGACATCTTATATGCATACGAGACTGTCATTTTACACTAATGCATTACTGGGCACCACTATTTACATTCTGCAATTTAGAAGTGCAGCAGAGACTGCATTTCCTGAACAAGAATAAATTCAGGTAAGGGTACCAAACAATGTCATTTCCCTTTAGTAAAGTTCCTTGGCATCCTGGAGTTAAAGAGGAAAAATGAAAAATACTTGGTATGCCAGGCCCCTCAATATTCACTTCCTTCTTTGGTATCTGTTATGTGCTATTTTTGTTAGACATTGGAGTTCTGCATAAGATTGTTTTATTTAAACTAAACACATGCGTGCGCATGAGCGCACGCGTACACACACACACACACACACACACACAGAACAGTTTACCCATCTCTGCCCCTTCCCCAGCAACCACCAATCTAGTCTCTTATCTATGACTTTTTGTTTGTTTGTTTTTGTTTTGGGAGGTGGTTAGTTTGCTTTTTAGAAAAGATTCCACATATATGGGAAATCATTGCTACTTGTCTTTTTCCAGTTTATTCTATTTAACATAATGCCTTCAAGGTCCATACACATTGCTGCAAATGGCAAGTTTCATTCTTTCTTATGGCTGAATAATATTCCATTGTGCAATATGTATAATAATTCCTTTATCCATTCATCCATAGACAAACACTTGTCTATTATAAATAATGCTACAATGAATATGAAGGTGCAAATATCTTCTCAAATTCGTGTTTTGGAGTATTTGGGATAAATGCCAGAAGTGGAATCTCTAGGTCATAAGGCAGTTCAATTTTTAATTTAATTTTATTTTATTCATAGTGGCTGCATCAATCTACATTCTCACCATCAGTGCACAAGGGTTCCCTTTGCTCCATAACCTCCCAACACTTGGTATTCCACTGTCTTCCTGCTGATTGCCATTCTCACAAGTGTGAGATAATATCTCATTGGTGAGGGCATGTACAGGAGGCAAACAATTGATTTTCTCTCTCACATCAATGATTCTCTCCCTCTCCCTTCCTCTCTCTCTAAAACCAATTTTAACAAGGAAGAAATTTAATGGAAAAGGAGGTAATCACAAATTTCAAACATGAACAAGGTTTCAAGATGAATGAGGATTATGATCAGATGTGGGCAAGTTACCTCCAGAGATACTTTCAGATGGATGCTTACTGCAAAGCTTAAAGAATAAACCACAAGCAAGAAAATTTGACAATGAGAAGGAAGAGAAGTGGGCAGCGGCTTTAAAGGACAATACAGGTGAACATCTTTGTCCACTAAAGAAAAAGAATAGTTTATGTTTGAGGTCAGAAAGAGCAGCATAAGAAAAAAGCCTATTCGTAAATAGAAGGGGCATTACTAGTTCAAAAGGCATATGAATAAAAGGTTTACAACATTTATTCACAACACAAATTGGATTCTGGAAGCACAAAATATGTCAAAGGCGTAAATAATTTCTTACATTATTTCAGTTTCTAATATTATTATTTTGTAATAGATTTAACCATTTCTACCTTCACCACTCTCCATGCCTTCTACAAAAATCCCCCCACACTGGGGAAGAATCCAGTACCGGCGTCGGTATCGATCCTGGCCAAACATCATCGAGCGTAAAGAGTGAGAAGCGTCAAAGAGCTTCCTTCTGTACTGACTCTGTTGCTGTTAAAAAATGATGCATATAATTAAGCTATGGGTGTTAAGTGCTTCAAAAGTTAATATATAAGTAACTTTATACTTATGCCTTAGAGCAGATAAATTTCACTAGTGGGAAAAGAGCAAGAAAACCACTATTACTTGTCTGACTTCAATTTCAATAACACTTATAAAGATCAACATTATGTGGAGGGTAATTGGAATAACTTTGATGCCACGGATTAAAAGAAAGTTTTATTTTATCACATATCTTATAGTATCATGTCTTATACTTGATGATAATGTTATCAAGTATTTTATTGAGCCAAAGCAAACTGACTGAATTCTGTTGATTACAGTGTATAACAACTAATAATCATGTATGTAATCAAACATATCTGTATTTGCCTATTTTTATACTCATGCTGTAAAGCTAAGCAACATATGACAAAATTTTGAGATAAATTTGTGATGAAGTTAACAATGATATACAGATATCTCATAATATTGAAAAACTCATTTTTTTACAAGAAGTTGATCTAAAACTTCACTAATGCTTACTGAAATTCAAGTTTTAATAAGAGTACAAAACATATACAGTTTATAAATTCAATTCAAATATATTAATATAAAATAAAGCATAAGATGCTGAAACTATTACCATAAAATTTGACCAAATTTTAAAGTAATTAATTCCAAGAAATAAAACCAGGCATTTGTAGATTCTGTATTTAAATGAAGAATATAAACTCTGATTAATGTTAGTGCCGTATCTTAAGAAGCATGCTTTTAACCTTGGCATTAAACTTTTAAGATTTAGCTGAGAATGTTTCTAGACCCTCCTCATTTTAATTATTTTTAAAAAGTTTGTTAGCAGCCAGAAAACTAATCTCATACAATGCAGATTTTTAAAAAAATACTGCAAAAAAGATAAAAACTGTAATCTAATCTGAGTACTTACTTTACTCAGTTTTTCAATCTGTTTTTCTAGCTCTTCAACACTTGCTGTTTGGTCACCTTCATCCTATACATAACAAAATACAGTATCATTTACCTGTTCTTAAGATTTACTTATTCAATCAACCAGCAAATATTTAATGAAAGCCTCTTACTGAAAAGCGACAGGATAGGTGCTATGGGAATGAATAGGAATCAGTTATTGCTTTCCATAAACTAATAATCTGGCGAGAGACATAAAACATTACACTAAAAAGAAAAAACACCCAACATTGGGAAGCTATAAGAACCTTAGAGAGGTAGAGATTAGGAATCGGTTCAAGGGAGGGTGAGACAACTTTTTCTGAGATTCTTTACCAAGAAAGGCTATGTGGAAATTGTGTTTTAATTAGCTACTGATGAATGGTTAGGAATAATCAAGCAGAGAAAAGAAAATGTTCAGGCATACCAGAAAACGTTTGACATATCTTGACATGCAAGGTACATAAAAAGGTAAGGTAGGAGATATGGCAAAGATGAGTTTAGGAGTGAACTGTCTAGTGCTGTAAATGCTTGTCAATGAACAATGATCTGACCCTTTCAGGGATGTTGAACATCAGAACTATGCCTTTCAAAGATTAATATGGTAATAGCTGTAAGATGGCCTGGAGCGGGAAAGGACTAGAATTGGCAAGTTGTGTTAGTAGACTGCTTGTAATGACTAAAGAGGATGTGGGCCTTACTAAGGAAAAAGAAATAAAGAAAACAGATGTAAGAGATATTACACAGTTAGAACTGCTAAGTCCTGGCAACAGATGGATATGAAGCACAGAGCTGGGTGAGGGAGATGAAGGAAGGAGTAAATTAGGATGCTAAGGGTTTAAATCTGGGAGGCTGCAACAATACTGATACCATAAACTGAGTCATTTTTAGAGCAAAGAAGGGTAAGTTATATTATCAACACACTGAACTTTTAAAAGAAAAAATAATCCCTACTATATATAGTACTGATTTAATAAATGAAAAATTTACATGTGATTAAATGAAATTTTTCATTACAGAATATGAATATAGGAAAACTATCACCAAATTACATGTTTTAGAGGAAAAGCACGAACAGAGGTATATGTGCTTCTTTGGATTTAAGCCATGTTATTTCATATAGGCAAACTATGTGGCTCTTCTAAGATTGTTTCCTTAACGTAAATTGGTGATAACATTATCTGTAACATGGAATTTTTGTGAGGATTAATAAGAACAGATCTGAAAACAAGAAGCAGAGTTGCTGACACATAATGTGTAAAAGTTATTTCTCAACATTATATTTTAATGAGAAGATGCAGAAACTTCTCAGGTTTAAAAATATAAGAACTTGTTTTTGATGTTCAATTTCTATAAGCATTTTACAAAAGCCACACAGCCACCAACTTATAATGAACAGATATTTCTAGATCAATAGGATTAGCTCCCCAACAAAAGGAAGTGAAAGGAAATTCTCAATAGTATCACCATTACCTATCACTTACCCAATCCTTATCCGGATTTAGGGAGCCAAGTTACAAAGGCACTGAGGCATATTATTTGTGCTAATAACATAATATCTATTGGAGATTAAAAGAAAGCTGAAAAGATAATAAGCTCAATAGCCCCTGAATCTCAAATATATATTTTTATATCTATACTAGTGGCCCGGTGCACAAAAATTTGTGCACTTGGGGGGAGGGGTCCCTCAACACAGCCTGTACCCTCTCATAGTCTGGGACCCCTCAGGGGATGTTCACCTGCTGGCTTAGGCCTGCTCCCCAGGGGATCGGGCCTAAGCAGGCAGTCAGACATCCCTCTGGAAGCCTGGAAGCCCTTGGGGGATGTCCACTTGCCAGTGGGGAGCATGCCTAAGCTGCAGTTAGATATCCTTAGTGCTACAGAGGAGGCGGGAGAGGCTTCTGCCACCACCACTGTGCTGGAGCTGTCAGCCTGGCTTGTAGCTGAGCAGAGCTCCCCTTGTTCATGCATTGTCTGTCCCCTAGTGAGCATTGTGTGTCATACTGACCAGTCATTCTGCTGTTAGGGTCAATTTGCATACTTTGCAATTTGAACCTTTTATTGTATAGAACAGAGGCCTGGTGCATGGATGGGGGCCGGATGGTTTGTCTTGAAGGGTGTCCCAGATCAGGGTGGGGGTCCTGCTGGGGTGCCTGGCCAGCCTGGGAAGATGGGCTGAGGGCTGTTGGCAGGCTGGCCACAGCCCCTTCAGGGTGTGGGTCCCTGCTGGGTTGCCTGGCCAGCCTGGGTGAGGGGCTGATAAGCCATTTTCAGGCTGGCCACGTCCCCTGGTGACCCAAGCTCCCAGCCTCTCCTTTTGGGCTAGAAGCAGGTATCTGGGATTTATTTATCTTCTATAATTGAAACTTTGTAGCCTTGAGTGGAGCCCAGGGCAGGCCAGGGCAGGAAGGAAGCTTGGCTTCCTCCATTGCCAGGGGCAACCCAAGCCTCCTGCTTGCTCCAGCTCTGTGGCTGCTGCCATCTTCATTGGGTTAATTTGCATACTCGCTCCTGATTGGCTGGTGGGCATGGCTTGTGGATATAGCGGAGTGGTAGAGTGATGGTTAATTTGCATGTTTCTCTTTTATTAGTTTAGATGATTCTAAACTAATAAAGTGATAAATATTTAATAATTTGCTTATGTAAAAATATAAGTCAATCTACAAATAATGTGAAATAGTACAACGTTGCTAGGTATCAGCCAAATTAACTAACTTCCATTTCTAAGAATCTTCCTATGATGCAAAAGAAGCAAAATGTCTGCTAAAGTTTTATTTAATGAAGTTTGGCTAACAGTCCTTACAATTTTAAGAGATAGGAAGGAATTTGAAAGATCAGAAAGAAAAACAACAAACTAAGAACACAGAATCAATTCTAGCTGTGGTTCTCCATTGTTTCCCAAACATTATATACCCCAATGTGTTAGAATTTAGTTGTCTGCATAAACTCTTACTTGCCCACTCGTGAGCTTAAAGCTCACATAGGTTTCAACACAAGTAAGTATAAAGGAAAGAGTCCATGTGTTGAAGGAATAAAGAGTGAGGAGAAGAGGGACTCATCTTTGAGACAAAGGGCTATGACTTAGTCAAGGGCATGTCTTTTAATCGAAAGGGATCACATGACTCTCAATGGAAAGCTTACCTGCAATTAGTTTTTTAAGAAGTATAACAACAAACACTCTACCCATACTTTAATCAAGAGGCCAAACATACTTTTAGAGGAATAATGTGCCTATCTTATCAATCAAGTTTATTAAACAGTTAAACTTTTATTTTTGTTTTGTTAATCCTCACCTGAGGATATTTTTCCATTGATTTTTAGAGTCAAAGGGAGGAGAAATGGCAGAGAGAGAAACATTGATGTGAGGGAGACAAATTGATTGGCTGGGACTGGGGATGGAGACTGCAACCAAAGTACGTGCCCTTGACCAGAATTGAACCCGGATCCCTTCAGTCCAAGGGCTGAAGCTCTATCCACTTAGCCAAACTGGCCAGGACTAAAATTTTATTTTATTAGGAAATTAATAAGGGGCTACCATTATAAAGATTAACTCTCACTTCATTTAACTGAGCTAATTTGGCTTCTTAGATCCTAAAATATTTGTTAATTTTTAGTTTTTAAACTGTTTTCTCACATTAATAACAATATATACATTTGCTAAGATAGTCATCAATGAAATCCTACAACTGAACTCTATAATTAAACACATAAAAAAACAAAATACTATATTAAGTGACATGTCTGGTCTAAGAAAAATTAATAATTTTTAAATAATTAATAACAATTTTTAATAGTCTTTATCTCCCTTCAAGAAAAAGATGTGTGGTTTGTTAATTCTCCATGTGGAAAAAAGAAGCCAGGCAAAACATAATTTTTGTAAACGAAGTCTAGTTTAGTGGGATAATTACCCAGTAAAATACACTGAAATCTCAATACAGGTTTGTCAATTTATGAGTCAACACTTTAAAATAATTTGTAATAGTAAGGGCTGTAAAGGGATGCCAATTCTGTGAAAAGCTGATTAATACTGATCAGAAATGTTTAATGCCTACTATGGAAACAGCTCCACCTGCCAAATGAAGCAGATTGGTTATAAATGGCATCTTTTGTTTGTGTAATTACAATCCTAATACCCAAATTATATACACTCCACATTATTTTCCACAGCATAAAATTATATGATCAAGTAGTTTCAAAAGTACAACATTATGAAATAATTTTGGCACGAAATCTCAATGTAGTCTCCTTTTCAGATTGTGTAAGGCTCACTCAAGTGATTTTTATCATTTTGGTTTAAAATATAACATTAGGGAGGAGTTTCTGAAAACATTTTACATGTATGCTATTTTTACTTAAGAGAAGTGAGTAGCACATGATCTTATTTATAAGTACCTCTACATTATTACCCAGATTAAGTAAAAAATTTGATTCAGTAATTTATCATTGGTCTTGGTTAGATATTTTCAAATATTCTATCAATAAAGTTATCCCTCAAGGTCTTCTTTCTTTATAACAGTACTGAACTGATTCAAGAAAGCCCAAGAGTTGTTTCTGGAATTCCTTAGCTGAATATTCCTGGCATTGAGTGCCAAAGGAATGGTTGGCTGTATAGTTTTTTGAGTACCATTCTCTAGCCCTAGAATTCTTTTAGGGTAAAAGGTGAACTTCAGCTTTTATCTCTCTTTACCCATGTCCATTTCCATGGCTAATGGTAGCTTCCCTTAAAACTCACAAAGACACACAAACACGTACCTCTATAACCTTGTCTTATTCCCTTTAGCCTACTCTTCAAAGCTAGCCCCTTCACCATGATTGAACTGGAGGCCCAGTGCACAAAATTCATATGGGGGGGGGTAGGGGGAGGGAGTCCCTCAGCCCAGCCTGTGCACTCTCACAATCCGGGACCCCTCGGAGAATGTTCAACTGATGTTTAGGAGGCCAGATCCTTGGGGTTGGGCCTAAAGGCAGTCTGACATCCCTCTCACAATCCAGGACCGCTGGCTCTTAATCGCTCGCCTGCCTGATCAACTGTAACTGCTCACCTGCCTGCCTGCCTTCTGGAAACTGATTGTTTTTAACCAACCTTGGTTGCTCTGAAAGGTCAGAGCTATGAACCCATTGTTTAAGTTGAAACATTGTTAATTATAGCAAATCCCCACCTGTTAATTACATGTAAATTCTTGCTTGGAATTTCCTGCCTAAGGGTATAGTTGTTTTTTCAGAGACTCAATAAAAGGCTGGTGAGACTCAGGCATCAGTGGGGAGTCTAACTGGCTAGAGGAAGCTCCTGGTCCCCCAGTTTCCAATTTGATTTTCTTCTAGTCTCTCTCTCTTCATTTTGTGTGCGGCTTCCTTCAGAACTCGAATCCTGAACAGGAACCCTGAACCACGCTGGACGTGTAAGGGGCTCCCACACCTGCCTGCCTGCCTGATCACCTCTAACTGCTCTGTCTGCCTGCCTGATCCCCCTAACCTCTCTGTCTGCCTGCCTGCCTGATCGCCCCTAACCTCTCTGCCTGCCTGCCTGATCGCCCCTAAACTCTCTGCCTGCCTGCCTGATTGGCCCTAACCATTTTGCCTGCCTGCCTGCTCAGTGCAGGTCATAGCGAATAGTCATACTGCAGTTCAGTCAATTTGCATATTACCCTTTTATTATATAGGATACCTTCCAATGTCATTAGGGACCTTATACCATTAATTATTCTCTTCATATCTTTAATCTTCAACCCACTCTCATTTTATTGACTCTCCCTTCAACCAAAATTCATCTCAAGTCTTTCTACATCTGAAAAATCCTTGGTCTTTGTCTCCCTCTAGGAACTACCCTTTCCTCTGAGACACAATGCTTGAAAGAGTCATCTTTGCCTTTTCACTTTCTGGTTATTGTTCTCAATTTATACTAGCCTGGCTTCTGCTCTCACCCCTCTAATGAAACTGTGCTGACCTCTACCAGCATGTTGCCAAATCCAGCAAAAATTTACATCTCCTGATGCCTTATTGTCTGTTTATTGCACCTTCATTTTTTAAATGTTCAATTTCCTTGATTTTTGTAATTACTACAAGTATAGAAAAAAGTTAACCCTGCAGACCAGACTACTACCCTTTGAAAAGCCTGCTTACAAGGTTGGCACTTAGCTGGTGTCTGAGAACTTGGATTTGCGGGTTCCCTGACCCTAACTTATAAAATTGGCTTACTAGGCCTAAACTGTGCTAATAATGTGATTTATATTGGCACAAGCTACACGGAGGGTACCTTTGTGGCCAGTCCTCAGCAAAAAACCCTGGGCACTGAGCCTCTGCTGAGCTACACCAGTACACAACACATCACATGTGTCACAAGTCATGCCTAGAAAAACTGCTATGTGATTTTACTGGGAAAAGACTTGTGGCAGCTTAAGTCTGGTTTCTTCTGAACTTTTACTCACATGCCTTTTCTCTCTGCTGGTTTTGCTTTATTTCCTTTTGCTATAATAATTCATAGCCAGAACATGACTAGATGCTGAGTTCTGTATGCTGAGTTCTATGAATCACTAACTCTGGAAGTGGACTTGGTGCCCCAATCCCTCTACAGAAATCTCCCACTTCTCTGTTCCATTTTCAACAGTAAGACTTTTGGGCTCTTCTTAAATAGTGATGTTCCTAGGGTTCCAACTTCAGTCCACTCCTCTATTCACTAGAGCAATTCTCTTGTGATTTTAACCTATTGTCTGTGTGCTAATAACTTCCAGATCTATATTTAAACTATTGTCTGTGTGCTAATAACTTTCAGATCTATAATTTCAAAACTGGATTCTTCAGCCTTCAGGTTCTTAAATCCAACTGATGCTGAACTTCTGCATAGGCACCTCAAATTCAACATGTCTAAGATAAACCTGCCATCATTTCCTGTCTTCAATGACCTGTCTTCCTTCATCCCCTATCATCTTTTTACTCTGCTCCTCCTGAGCGCGCGCTCTCTCTCTCTCTCTCTCTCTCTCTCTCTCTCTCTCTCTCTCTCTCTCTCTCGCTCTCAAAGGCAATCATAGCATGCAGTCTCCCATGCCACATAGTTGGGAATCAATCCTGCCTCTCCCTCAACCTACCTTGTCCATCCTCAAATACTACTCATCCATCCTCCTAAATATTTATTGAGTCCTTTTCTGCTCCTTCATCCCAACTACCATTGGTCTAGTTTCAGACTGCTCACAACTCAACTAAACTACTGTAATGTCTATTGACTAATCTCATCTCTGATCTTGCCTACCCAAATCTATTTCTATCATCCACAGAACTACAGTGAGCCACTTAAAAATCAAAAATGACTTAAAGCTCTCCGTTAGCTTCCTAGCACCAAAAATTAAGAAGTCCTAGTTTGTAGTTGGAGCATATGACGTTCTTTAGTAACCCTGAAGCACCTGTAAGGAAGTCCCTTAAAGGACATATAGTTTCAGGCTTCTGCTCGTGTTATTCTCTCTGCTTGGAAAACTTTTCCCTGTATTCCTTCCAGGTTAGCATTCAGCCCAGCTTGTAGCCTCAGCTAATGGGTCCAGAAAGCCTTTGTGAGGATTTATTCCTCAGAAAGGTTAAATGCCTTTCCTTTGTATCTGCCTAGCACACTGTAAATATCGTTATCAAAGCAGTTAACACTTAACACATTGCAGTTTCATACTGCAAATCTTTCTCAACGAGACTATAAATTGAGAGGGGACTTTTAGTGCTTTATGCATCTTTAATCAAAAGTGCCTGAAAAGTTAGGCAGTGCATAATAAATTGGTGTTTGAGACATACCAGTTTCACAAAATCTGACAACACTTTTAAGACACAAAGCATTGTATAAATATAAGATAGTAAGTCATCAGAATGAAAGAGAGCACCTAAAATTAAGAATCAGCATAGTTCTTTGAAGAACTGTGAAGTCATTATATAAATAGAAAAACTTAACTTCTTTTATTCAATGTAAGTGTATTCATTCCATTCAATATTTACTTACCCATCAGTTTTCAGATGAAGAAACTGAGGTAAGTAAATGTCAAAATGGAATTAAAATGCAAATCTATTTGACCCCAAATTCCATTATTTTTCAGTGTTATGCAGTCTTAGTTAAATATTAGAATCAACGTAAATTTGATTACCTCATCTTCACAGGTATCAGTCTTCTTTCCTTTTTTGTCTTCTTTATCTTCTTCATCCTCCTCATCTTCATCAGCTTGGTCATCACTATCATCGTCATCATCATCGTCATAGTCACTGTCTCCTCCCTTCCTTCTTCGCTTTCTTCCTGGAGTGGGTGTCCCTAATGGATGCTGTTCTTCTCCAAGATCAATCCCACCTGCAGTGTCTCTTTTGCCTGTTTTTTTAGCATGAATGATTCTGAGCCTTTTAATATTAAAAAAAAATGATATGAAAATAAGGCTTCTTTCTATACGTTTAAAAGAGCATAATGTAAGTTTTAAGCAAAAATACCTAATGATATTTCTCTCACAGCAAGCAATAAATCAATGACAATGAAAATTAGAATTAAAGAAATTTAAAAATACGTTTCTAGAAATTACAAAATATATTAACTTTCAAGAATTATTCTAGGTATTTCTTTGGAATTAGACACATTTAAAAAAATAAAAGTTAGAAAGCTGAAAAGACTAACTCCAGCAATGGCCAAGTGACAATTCCCCATTCCTTACGATCAGACTGAATGAATTTCAATTCAAATTACCACAAAAAAAACCTACCCTTTTAAGATAGAGGTTGAATAATTTCAGCATAATTCCTGGAATGAAGCTAATTAAATCTCAATTCTGAATATATTTGGATATGTAAGACTCTTTATAAGAGCAAATTTAACTAGAAAGCAACGAAGAAGAAGGTGGTAGCTCCTAACAGATTCTATTTGTGACAAAAGTAACCCGATAGCAACAACCTTAGAAAATGTGATGGCTTGACTTCTTTGAAAGAAAAAAGGCAAATGGACTTTCTTCTAAGTTTGAAGTATCTGAACTCAATAAATCTGATTATGTCTTTTGTCCATTGCAAATTCTGGCTCTGAGTTTTATTAACTGCATAACTCATCATAATTTTAAGTTTTACCTTTTCTAATTCTTAGACAAAATAAAGTTTACATGTTATCTTTGCAATTCATATGTTTTTCTTGGAAACTTGTACAAAGGGAAAGAAGTATATTAATTTCAATAAAAAATAACTTACTTGCGGAGTTTACCTTCTACCATCCATTTATCTCTCCTCAGGTTTGACATATAATCAATGTTCTTTTCAATTTCACTGTCAATGCAAAAATTTATTACAAAACATAAAATAATCCATTATGTAATACATTAATATGGCAAACAAATTGTAATGATTACCAATAAATAAGCATAAGTGAAAAACTACATAATCCAGTATCATAGCTAAGAGATATATAGAAAACTTTGAATGTCTACCAATAATAGAAATGCATGACTCTGAACAGCAAGAATGAGATTAACATGGATTTGGTCACCAAATTTTAAAATACTAGACTGGAGGGCTTACTTTGATGAAGTTATGTACTTTTTTAAAGTACAAATTAATACATCAATAAACTAATACTATTATGGATGCATTAGAACATAATAAAATAATAAGTACTGGCTAATTCTCTGAATGGATACTAAGAAATCTTGTCATCTAGCATCACAAGGGGTGAAGAAAATGAAAATCCTGGATTCTTCCAATAGTGCTAGATTCTGACCACAGCAAAAAGGAAATATTTTTGCATTTCAGTATATAAATAACAATTATTAAACGAACAATTTTTTTCAATAGACTACAAAGGAATACATTAAAATTTATTGCTGGTTACCTCTGAATGGGGGTGGGGGGGCTCCGGGTAATTTTAATTTTTTTCTTTGTGCTAGTCTATAACTTTGAAATTTTCTCTAGGCAATCTGCATTACTTTGTGACAAGACAAATTCAAAACAGCAAAGAATCACCTGGGCACGTGCTTACCTCACTACACTCTTGCTGCACGCCAGCTCATTGATCAGGAAAGCCAGAGCTGAGGCTTTCTGTGCGGGCGTGTGGGCCTGGAAGGCTTTGGTCTTCAGGCTCTCGGTGAGCTCAGTCTGTCCACAGTGGGATTCCATAAAAATCTGCAAAATCTCGGAAACGTTGTCTCGATTCACACCAACATTCAGCAAATGTTCTCCGAGAGCTGTTTTGGCCTATAAAATGTTGACATGTTTATCAGTATTGGTCATAGCCATTCATAACATAAAACAAGATTAATTTTTAAACATTGGTACTAAGTAATCTAGACATTAATGACAACAGCTTTATTCATATTTTTGATGAAGTGAAGATAAAAAATATGCGAGAAATGACTCAAGTACTTGTAATATTTCTAATCCTCCCTTAAACTCATGGTTAAAAGTCAGGTGGGGAGAAGAGTATATAAACTCATGGGCAGAAATTGCCTATCACACCTTCTTTGACCACAGAAACTATTCCAAACTTTTCCAGGCTTTATGTAGATATTCAGGGGATGGAGGGATTGGAGGTTCAAAAGCACTATTATTACTATGTTCACTGGCTCTATGGTATTTTATTGCCTGATATACTTACTGGTTGGGAGATGAAGGAAAATATAACAGATGCTTCTCTGGAAGCTTCTCTCTCTACAATATTACCTATAGCAAAGCTGACTGAAATTTGTATCTTAATTGGAATTAAGATAATTGAATTTAATTGAGTATCATCCCACCGAGCAGTACAGAGATTTAATATGCTGGTTTGTAGGTGCCTTGATTAGCCTCGGTTACTCACAGTGATTCAGAGAGAAAACACAGTATAACTTCAGTAGGTGCACATAAGTTCTGCTTTATGAATTATGAGTTCTGTTTTGCTGAATATCACTTTCCTTAAGTCAATTTGTTTTTTTGTGGAAAGTTACAGGAAAAAAGAGTAATTCGGGGATGATCTCCATTTCTTAGGCTTTAGGAAACCAATTGTAACCTGAAGCAAATCTACATTTAATAATATGTTAAAAAATAATTTAGTCAGTTTATACAATCATCTGCTAATATGCTACAGGCAGCTATCAATGTACTGATAGTACAAATTAAAAAAAAACTTTAAATTTTGTTTTGTTTTGTTTACCTTGTATCCTGAAATTAGACCTGGATCACACACAGCAGCTGAGAGGAGCCTCACAAGCAAGTCTTGTACTTCGCCCATGCTGTCCCCTATATTTAGCAATCCCTTTTGTAGGACACTCAGGTTTGGAACATCAATATTCACATCAAAGCCCAAAACTTTCCCAAAGTTTCTTAAGAACTGCACCACCATGAGACAGTCTGAAAATGTACTTCCAGAGAGAACAAGTCCTGGAATACGAGGCAACTCTGGCAAAGGCTGAAAAGAAAGTAAAATAAAATAAATGTTAAAAGCCATGATCTGCCACCTTCTGGAATAAAGTGAGGTGCTCTCTCTCTTTCTCTTGCGTTGCTCCAGTGGTTTTCCCTCAGGTCTGTAAGTTCCATGGGTGCATTGCTGCAACCCCAGGGCACTAAGCTTTGGATTCCGAATTAAAGTAACCATCAATAGTACATTTTGGCCGAATACAATATAAATTTAGATCTCTGCAAAAAGGAACACGAATTTTTAATTAACTTACATAACTGATAAAACATGGGTATAAAACTGGATCAAAATTTAGACAGCATTAAGAAATGAACATTTCCATATACATAGAAAACATCCTGGTGATTAAGAGAGGGGAGGGGGGCCCTAGTCAGTTTGGCTCAGTGGATAGAGCCTTGGCCCCTGGACTGAAGGGTCCCAGGATTGATTCTGGTCAAGGGCATGTACCCAGCCCTGGCCAGGGCATGTGTGGGAGGCAACCAATCAACATGTCTCTCTCACAGCAATGTTTCTCTCTCTCTGTCTCTCCCCCTCCCTTCCACTCTCTTAAAAAAAAAAAATCAATGGGAAAATATCCTTAGGTGAGAATTAACAAAAAAAGAGAGAGAGATGGGAGAGGGGTGGAGAAAAGTCAAAAAGGATATAGGGAAGATAAATGGTGCTGGGAGGAGATGAATTAGGGTGGTAAACATACAATCTAATCTAATAAAAGAGTAATATTGAAATTGACCATTTCTCTGGGATGCCTAAGCCACGCCCACCAGCCAATCAGAGTGGCTGTATGCAAATTAACTCAGCCAAGATGGAGGCTGGGAGCGCAACCTCAGAGGTGGGTGCAGCGCAGGCGGCAGGGTGTGTGGGGTGGGCGGGGTGCAATGGGCAGGTGGTGGGCTCCAGGGTGTGTGGGGTTGACTGGGCATGATGGGTGGGTGGCAGGCCGCAGGGTGGGTGGCAGGCCGCGGGGTGGGTGGGTACAGGCCAGACTGAGGGACCTCTCGATTGCACAATATATTGTGCACCGGGCTCCTAGTACAATATATTTATGATGTATTATAGAATTGTATACTGAAACCCATGTCACCTCAATAAACTTAATGTAAAAAAATAAATATTTCAAAAATATCAAGGACATACTACTCAGTAGGGCACATGCATAGGTTATTCTAATGATGGCAACTGATTTAAATGTCACATGAACAGTGTGTATCTGTGGGCTGTATGGGTGGAAAGACTGGTAAGATCTGTGGCTAATAAGTGGTGATAAATTATTATGTCCACATGACCAGAGCCCATGCCCCTATCAAGAACTGCTTTACACTGCAACCAAGTCTTTAGGTTTCCAGTATGTAGTGAAATATTAATACTGTATTGAGTTTCAGTACTAAAGTTGGAAACCTGCCCCTTCTGCTACTTCTCAAATATGCTCACATATTAACATTTTAATGACTAAATATGGTACCAGTTGTCATGCACATTTAAACGAATAGGTAGTCTAAATTAAAAACATCTTTGCCCATGAACTGGATTTAATACTTTAAAATTTGATTAGGGAAAAAAGTGACTTGTGTTTCTATTATCTACATTGGTGCTTGTTCGAAAGTTCCTCCACACTTAAATAACTATCTAATATTGTGTGAAAACACAGAACTGACTGATATTATACATATCTTTTATTCAATCTGAAGACCATTTAATTCTGAGTTTTCTTTTATCCTAAACTATATCAGATATACATATAGGTTCTAAAAATGTATATAAAAATGTATATAAATGTATATAGACTTAATAAAGTTAAGTCTAAAGTGGATTTATATATTTGATACAGTGCATATGGATTTAAATATAATAAAAAGGTGCAAGAAAATAAAACTCATTTAGGATCAAAACAATTACTCACTGAGCTTATTAAATGTGTTAACTAACCTACATACTCTGTGCTTAGGAAGTTTTATACATTCATTGGACTAAAATTAGTATGTTACTTTCATTTTTATTTAAAACTATTTATTCTAAGTAAATAAATAGAATATTAATAAAGTTAAATCCCCAGTATTAAACATTTGCTTTAAACAATTTCAGAAAAGAGACGATCATTATTTGTATATCAGATAAATATGGCATATAATATAGATGCTATGATGAAATATCTATAGTAATAAAAGCATAATATGCTAATTAGACTGGACAGCCCAACGACCTTCCAGATGACACTAGGGCTGGGAGGGCTGAGGCAAGCCGTAGCAGCTGCGAGAGCTGAGCCTCTAACATGAATTTCATGCATCGAGCCTCTAGTAAAAATATAATCCTGAGACAGTGTTAAAAGAGATGATATGCAGTTTTGATATAATTACCTACAAATATCATCTTTTACCCATAGTCAAACATAATTGATGTCTACTCTTAAGTGTGTAAAATCATGCCAGTAACCAAGATTATCTTGCTCTTTCTAAATTTCTCCTTTTGTGTACTTCAGCAACATTACAAGATGGGA
This sequence comes from Murina feae, assembly GCA_004026665.1. Taxonomy (NCBI): domain Eukaryota; kingdom Metazoa; phylum Chordata; class Mammalia; order Chiroptera; family Vespertilionidae; genus Murina; species Murina feae. The sequence goes on from PVJC01009696.1 coordinate 17,423, forward strand.
GAGAAGACACACATGAGATATTTTGGTTGGATGTCTTTCTTGGCTTTCAAGATGATAAATGATATTGACTCTGGAGCTGAACAAACTGGGGCTTGAATCCAAGTTGCCATCTATTAGTTGTGTAATCTTGGACAAATTCCTTAATCTCTTTGTATCTCACGTTTCTCATCTACAAATGGGCATAAATAGCAGCTCCATAGGATTGTGGTGTGAATTCATGTAAAGCACTTAGCATAGTGCCCAGCATGTAGTAAACATTCTCACTGTAAGTTAGCTACCATTACTAAAGCATTGAAGGAAGTTATCCTATATAATAAAAGGGTAATATGCTAATTGACCATCACACCATCGCAAAGATGGTGGTGCCTACAGCCAATAAGAGGGAATATGCTAATTGACTATCACACCCTCAAAGATGATGGTGCCTACAGCCACAAGATGGCTGCACCCAGTCCTGTCAACCATGCACCTGCCTCTGGAGTCCCCCAGTTCCCTCAGCCACCCAGGGCTGGCCCAAGGCACAGGCAAGCCTTGAATGGCCAGTCACTATGAAGGGCACTGACCACCTCTTGGTCCCTTTTGCCAGCCGGCAGGCTTCAATCACCCAATGGCAAATGGGAAAAAGGGGTGGGCAGAATGACCTACCTCTTGGTCCCTTCCCCAAGTTGGCAGGCTCCATTGCCTAATGGTGAACGGGGACTTAGGGGTAAGTGGTGGCGGGGGGGATGAGGCCAGCTGTGGGAAGCTGGGGAAGATGGCCCTGATCACAGGCCAGGCCTAGAGACCGTACCCATGCACAAATTCATGCACAGGGCCTCTAATCTATATATGTAAAAGGCTAAGTGACCAGCCAACTGGCTGACTGGCCAGTAGGTATGATGCACACTGACCACCAGGGGCAGATGCTCAACGCAGGAGCTGCCAAGCAACACAACTTTTCAGAGTGCCCTCTCGCACTCTGGGACCCCTCAGGAGATGATGGACTGCTGGTTTCGGCCCGATTCCTACAGGCCAGGCTGAGGGATCCCACCTGCTGGAGGGACCTTTGAGCCCTGGTGCTGCCCCAGGGTGTGTCCAGCCTGTCTAGCCTAATCCTGCCCCACCGGCCACCTTCTAATTAATTTCCTTTCAATGTGCATGAATCTGTGTACCAGGCCTCTAGTAGATTATAAATCCTAATTTAAGGATTTATGGGATGTGGGGAGAAGTTAGATCTTACCTAAATGCCTGAATATCAAATAGAAACAGAAATCCTATCAACTTTTACAATCCCTCTTTGTAGATTTCTGCAGCATTTAAAACCTAAATTAAAAAGGTTTGTAATACTTTACTTACATATTGACAACTGCCATATCAGCATGCAGCTCCAGAGAGGTTTAGTGGTGCTCATTCAGGAGAGGCTGACTGACTTACACTTAGAATCCCACAGCTCTAGTTAGAAATGAAAGGCTCAGTAGTGGAGAATTGACCTATGAACCAGGTGGTCACAGTCTGATTCCCTGTCAGGGCACATACCTGGGGTTGCAGACTCAGTCCCCAGTAGGGGGTGTGAAGGAGTCAGCCAATCAATGATTCTCATCATTGTTTCTATCTCTCCCTCCCCTTCCTCTCTGAGATCAATTAGAATAAATAAATAAATAATATATATATATATATATATATATATATATATATATATATATGTATTTATATCTGGCGAGAAGACAGGAAAAATTTAATTAATAAAATAGTTTACATAGTAAATTACCTTTTGATCTGCTAAGCACATGTCTTCATTGGGTTTCTTTAGTTCCTTTGCAATTTCTAATTCTAATCTTCGTTGCTCTAGTTTACGCTCTTTATTTAATCTTTTCTCATCACGTTTTTCTTGCTTCAACCGTTCTTTTTCCTTAAAAAGAAAACCATGTCCACATATTCTCTTTAATCATTGTATGTGTTTGAAAACCTCTAGTTAAAATTTAAAAAGTGATCAATGTTATTCCCACGAATGGAGTCTTCTTAGGAGATTTAGGAATAGACTTGGAAATGCACAGAAACAATTACACTGTTTTTTAGTGTATTCACCCACTGAATTCCAAAATAACCATATGACTGTATAAATACAAAATATAAATACTAGATTCACCCCAGATTATTCCATTATGCAAAACTTATTCAATCGTTTCTTAGGTTATAATATGAGAATAAAATACTTATTAATAAACAGATATATAAAATATACATGGGCAACTAAAAACTTATAGCATAAAGTTAACTAGCATTCACACAAATTTTTGTGTAGCTCCAGGAAGCAAGGAGGATTTACAGCAGGAAAGTGGAAGCAACATGTTTGAATTTGCAAAAGCAGTTCTTTCAAAGTCAACTAGCTAGTTTTAAGATAGCTCCTGAGATGAAATAAAATGTTATTTACCACTATAAACAACACGCTGAGAATGCAAAATGGGTTCTGAAGGCAATTTAAAAAACTTTCAAACAATGTTTTAGGCAATGGAACAACATAGAAATAATCATCCTTTCTCCCCTGTTGCAGTGATGACATTTTATGGGGAAAAGTCAAGAGAGTTAATATAATAATATCAATGTCATTCCTTTATTGTCTCACCTCAAATACTATTTATATTTATTTAGAGGAGAATCATCAGGCAATTAACAGAAGAATCATCAGGCAATTCTAACCTACCTCACACAGCTGACATATTAATGATGAGCTTACATTCATAAGGCTGATAATGTTTCTTCTTGATTAAAAAATCTTTTCATTTTCTTTATATTTATCAAAATAAAGTCCAACTCCTTACTTTGGAATTCACTACTCTATTCTTTTCGAAATTATCACCCACTTTTATAGTCTGTCAACTTCACGAAACTGTTTGCTGTTCCTGATGAACACCTCTTGTGCCCTTGGCTCCTTATACGGTGCACTCCAGTCAGAAAGGTCTCTATTCCCATCTTGCATACGTAAACCTTAATTAAACTCTACCACCTTGTTCCATTATCAATTTCTTCTTAATTCTCATAATTCTTCCCTATAATGTTAATGTCTTATTGTTTTTAATATTTAAAATTTTTAACGTTTTCATTAGTTCCTGTACTATATTAGCATTTTTGTCCATATGTTAACTCCATTTCAATGACCCCTGGAAAGAACACACTGACTGCTGGGGGAGCCACGCTAAGGAGAACTCAGAGAGGAGCAGAAAGAATATTCCAGGCAGAGGGCTGAGAAAACACAGTGTGTTTCAGAATCTGCTCACAGTTTGAAGACTGCAGCGTGGGCTGCAGATTACACAGCTGCTGAGTATTATGACGCAGAGCCAGTGCCAGGCAGTGAGAGCCTTCCTCTGCAACGATAAACTGCCCCTGAACTTCTGCGTTACTCATTGGTGCAGGCACTTGGGAGGGACACACATAACGGATGTCTTCCATTTTCAGTTACACACAAACTTTGCACCAAAAAATGGAGTTCTATACATTTAATAATAATGTTCAGGCAATATTTAGGAATTAGATATTTATAAATTTGATTCTGGGCATCATCTACATTACTGTAAATTACTTTTTATTTCAGTTAGTGTAAACTTCATTTCTGACTGTTTTTTTTAATGGTTTCCATGTCCTTTTTTTTTTTTATGCTGTTGAAGTTCTTACTAAATTCATCTAATCTTCCTCTAAGTTCATTGAACATCCTTATAACCAGTGTTTTGAACTTTGCATCTAGTAGATTGGGTGTCACCGTTTCGTTTAGTTCTTTTTTTCTGTTGTGTTGTTCTGTTCTTTCATTTGGGACATGTTTCTTGGTCTCCTATTCTGGCAGCCTCCCTGCTTCTATATATTAAGTAGAGCTGCTAAGTCTCCAGGGCTTGGTATAGGGGCCTAATATAATAGATGCCTTATAGTGTCCAGTGGCATAGCCTCCCTGTCAGCTGAGCTGGGCATTTCAGGTGTGCCCTACGCACTCTCTTGATTAGATAAGAGTGAATCAGGCACAATATTTACAATAAAAGTTGGAAAGGGATATGAGAAACCAGGTACAGCTCTCCCTTTCCTAGCTACCTCTGTCCTCAAATAGGAATAGCATATATAATATGCACCCTTGAATCTGAAATACTTAGAAGTACAAAAAGAAGTATCAGATAAAGAAGGAATTAAATGAAAATTAACCAGCCTACATTGAAGCAATACAAGTTCTTGATAGAGCTGCCACACAAGGGGTAAGTATTAGAAAAGAAATGTCAGGCAATAATATCAAAATATGAAACATAAAACATAAATATTACATAAAGAAATAACTTAAAGCAAAATAACCTAAAGAAGTTGGCTCCCTGCTTTCATTTTTGCTTTCCTCAGCACTCCTGTACATTCTCCACAGAATACCCAGAGTCATCATTTCAGGAAGTAAACCAGATTACATCTTAGCACTATTCAATGGCTTCTCATTGAAATCATAATAAAGCCCAAAGTCCTCACTCCCACACTATAGTCCCATGTGCTCTGATTTCTGTCTACCATGCCAACTTAAACTTACATAATTTAACCCTTATGTACTATATTCCAAATGGTCTTTGTGTTTCTTATTTGTTGTTCATTGACAGATCAAGTGTTAAGTTGTCAAAGAGGCCTTCCCAGAACAACTAATTTTGCCTTTTTTAATGCCCCACTGGCACTCCATTTTATCATCTCATTTATTTTATACTTGCTTATGGTCTTTCTCTACCCACATAGTAAGATCTGTGAGGGCAGGAATCTTGTCTACCTTTTTTCCTTTACGTTGCCAGTGCCTTAATAAGAAAAATTTAGTTGAATGACTAACTTAAATTGAAAGTGGCAACTAAGAGTGCTAAGAAAACAAACTGAGGATAAACAAAGTCATTAAAGAATGAGTACATCAATATGTTTTCTGTATATAATTCTCTTTTATGAGCAAAAAGGAGACAGAACTCATAGACACAGAAAACGTGTGGTGACTGCAGGCGGGAGGTTGGTGGGTGGAGGTGGAAAAGGTATAGGGGAGATAATTAAAATAAAATAAAATATTTTATTTTACTCTAGGTGTTTTTATTTTAAGTTGAACTTTCAAGGAACTGTAAAAACATACTATAACAACATATATCGTAAATAATCTTCTATCAAAATGTTTGAGAAAATATCCAAAGTAAAATTTAGTTCTCAAGAACTTGTTATACCTGGTAACTATAGACTTGTGAACAGGATTAGATAATTTTACCAGTTACTCTCTCAATTTATATTGTGTCTTTTTGTTAAATGGAACTTATAGATCTGTCATCAACTAAGTACTTAAGATAATTTTTAAACTATTGTTGTGTGTACAGCACTAAATTAGATACTGTGGAAAAAAACAAAAGAATATTGATACTTTTTATCATATTAGAGAGAGAAAACTTTACAGTATAAACATTTAAGCAGTAACTAGACATATGTTCTTATTGACAATCCAAACTTCCTCCAAATCTTTTACATAAACTTGCACCTAAGTGAAAACTAGCAAAACATTCCTATATGTACTTGTCCATTTCCTCATTATTACTTAACATGCACAAGATGTAACTAGTGTGATGTCCATCATGGGTATATCTTGGTTTCATATTATTTCCTAGTAGCCCTAGCTATATATTATTCTGTTAGCAACTATTAAAAGGACAAACTTCACTATAAAGTTAAGGCCACATGATGCTTAGGCAGAGCCAACTCAAAATTCTGAATTAGCCAATGGTAAGCCTTGTTTCTACACCTTAATACATTTAGACATATTATTAGATTGTTAAAAAAAGAAAATAAAAATAAGACAAAAATGCTTAAAGAATTATGAGATTAAAAAAAACAATCTGCTTTCACCTTGTTAATTAAAGATCTCCTATAACATCTGAAATTGTTTTAAGAAACTTCCCCATAGCCATCAAAGAAGATAATAAAACACTGCTTTTATATTCCTTTGTGTACCTTACACTGATCTCCCTTTTTTTTAGTATTAACTCAATTTATTTTTCACTAAAAATAATTCCAAATTTTATTGGTTCTCTAATTTAGAAATCTAATTTCTACAGTTTCCCTTTATATAAATCCACAGTAATAAGACTATTTAGACATGTAAATTATCTTCACCCTAGCCAGTGTATCCCAGTAGGTTGGAACATTGTCCCATACACCAAAAAGTTGTGGCTTTAATCCCTGGTGAGAGTGTGTACCAGCAGGCAGCCAACTAACTGATGGATGTTTCTCTCTCACACTGATGCTTCTTTCTTCCTCTGCTACACTCCCCTCCCATCTCTCTAAAATCAAAAGGCATGTCCTTGACTGAGGATTAAAATTAAAACCTACAAATTGCAATTAAAAAAATTTTTAAGTATATCTTAAAAAATAAATTATCTTATAACTATTGTATTAATTTTAAATGTCATTAGCATATCATAACAGTTTATAAATATTTCCATAACATAATATGAGAACGAATAATCTTAGCCTCATAAATAAAACAGGTTTACTTCCAAGTACAATTCAAATTATATAAAATAAAACTGCTTTTATTATCCTATACAATAAAAGGGTAATATGCAAATTGACCCTAACAGCAGAACAACTGGGAATGACTGGTCACTATGACACACACTGACCACCAGGGGGCAGACGCTCAATGCAGGAGATGACCCCTGGTGGTCAGTGTGCTCCCACAGGGGGAGCTCTCCTCAGCCACAAGCCAGTCTGATGGCTGCCAGCACAGCAGTGGTGATGGGAGCCTCTTCTGCTTCCTCAGCAGCGCTAAGGATGTACTACTGCAACTTAGGCCTACTCCCCGCTGGCAAGTAGACATCCCCCGAGGGGTCCCAGACTGCGAGAGGGCACAGGCCAGGCTGAGGGACCACCCCCCTCTAAGTGCACAAATTTTTGTGCACCGGGCCTCTAGTTACTAATAACCAGAAACTTAGGTTGGTTTAAACAACATGACAAAGTAGCTCAAAACATCCTGTTTCCTTTATAAAACTTAAAACTGTACCAGTCACACATTTATAATCACTTTACACATATTAACTGAATAAACAACCATAGTGATTATATCAGAGTCTTTCGTATGTCTCCCCAAGGATCAATAAACTACAAAAGGTTTTTAAAACATGCTTCCATCACAGGATGACTGTGTCAGCACTTTAAGAGACAAAACCATAAAACAGAAGAGAGTAGTTGAAGTTTTAGAAGTCATGTAATAAACAATTTGAAAGCAAAAATGTGTAACCCCTCCCTCTGCAATGATTCAAGTCATGAGAATACTTTATAATCCTATATTTTTATTAATCCCTATTCAGGGAAAATCAAAATATAAAGTACAATTGCACATGTAGACAGTTTTATTTTAGTAAACACATTTTTTAGTTAAAAACGTAGTAAATGTACTTATGTGACATACTTGTATATTGTACTTTTACTTGTATATTATTTAAAAACAAATGTAAAATTATTTTATATGAACTATACAATAAAAAGTTAAATGGTATATAAGAAAGTAGGTTTTTGAAAGAACTGTTAACAATTTAAGTATATTAAAATCTTTAATTATCTTACTCAAGAATTACAGACAATTTTAATTTTAATTTAGGAGACATATGTATGACAATAACTATTCTACCAGTATTTAAAGATGTTTAAACAAAATAAGTACAGACTTTTGTGTAATACTTTGGTGTATATTTTAAAAATGTGATGATAATTGGTAGGTTTTATTATTTTAAAATATTATTATATAACCATAAATTATAATGTAAATAAAATAATTTATAATATAAATAAAACAAAGTATATTTATGAATCATATGATTCATAACTTTTTCATTTGTTTAAACTTAATTTTCATGATATACTATTTTAGGTATAAAAATAGGCTCTTTTTAAAGAAAAACTGCCCTGATCTACTCATACTCAATATGTGACCATAAAAGTATATCATTTTTATTCTTTATATTTGCCTTCTGTAAATGGGTTTTATTAATAATCTTATTTACACTTTTATTCTTCCAGGACCCTGAGGTAAACCTGTATCTCTTAAATTATATTTATGTGTTTGAAATTTTAAGTACAAGTTGCTGTCAAAAGAAATGTATTCTCCTTATTATGCTCAGAATAAACACCTAAGAGACCCAGGAGAATCGTAAAATGCAAAAGACATAGGCATCTTTGCAACATGGTCTCTTAGAAATGGCCTGTTTTGCAATCTGATGAGTTGTAAAAATAACAGGTCATTCTACCACATTCATTGGGTTTTAAACTTCTATAATTCTAACACAGAGTAAATGTTATTTCATCTATTTGTTATTATGCTACAGACTTCTATAAATACTTTCATTTATGCTTTCAGAGTCCCAAATAATGTTTTTATGTGAGTAAAAACTGGTTCCAAAATGTTTGCCCTATATATTTAGGGCTGATTAGGATATTCTAAACTTAATACATTTGCTATCAGTGTTTCAACTCTGAAATGAAACTTAAATGATTTCCTAACTAAGACATTAGTAATATTTTGGTACAGAGAATTACATTATTATGATTAAGATGATAAAAAGATGTTTATTATAAATGACTTACATTCCAAGAATCCATATTTACTTCAAGAATTTCTACATCTAGAAAACTGGGCATAGGGGTGTAGGGGAATGAAGGCCAAAATAAAATTGGTAGGAGGCATATGGGAGGAACTGAATTGTCTGGCACTGAGGCAAGAGCTGAGGGGGCAGTTTTCTTCCAGACAGAAGTGCTGACAGAGACCACTGATGAGCCCTCACCTCACAAAGCTGGCAGACTGGCATGATTTCTGAGACTCCATCAACCTGGCCCACACTGTTTTCCCTATCCTGGTGATTCCATGAGACCCCACCCCACACAAATTTCAGAACCACCCAAGTTGTTTCCAGTGGGTTTTCCATATCAATGGCATGCTACATCTCCCAGGCTTGGTAGAGTAGCCTAATGTAGTAGGTGTTCTGTAGGGCCAGTGGCATAGCCATCCCAATCACCCAAGCTGGGCACTCCAGGTGTGTCCCCTTTGTGGGCTGTGTACACCTTCCTGTTGTAGTTGAGCCTTGTTGTTGGCAAGTCAATGGGAGAGATTTACTACTAGGCATATAGGCTGCAGGGATTAGCTATGACCACAATGGAGGGTCAGCTGTGCAGGGCCCCATGCCATGAAGCAGGACTTGCTTCAGTGGGGCTCTGGTGACCACTGAGCCATCTTTTGAGTGGGTCCTTTGTGGAGGAGGTTGAGTGGTGCTTCAACAGAGTCTGAAGCTATCCACCAGGTGTACTGGCTGTAAGGCCTCCCAGGAAGTGCAGGCCAAAGTCAGTTGCTCATGTTCTGCCATGGGCCAGTGGCATGAACTACAAAGCAATCTGTAGATGTCTGCTACTAATGTTGGGCTTGGAGGTGCCCATCTACCACTAGTGCCTGGTATGGGGCTTCTAAGCATAAGGTATGGAGCACGGGCATGCCAAGGCCAGATTTTAGGAAGATCTGAAGTATGAGCCAAGACAGGCCATTCATATGGAAATGTCACTGGAAACAGCTTGGGTGGGCCTGCAAGTTGGTGGGGTCTCAGGGAATCACCAGGGCAGCCCCAGATTGATGGAGACTCAGATATAGCTCCTGACTATTGGCTCTGTAGGGGAAGAACTCAGAAAAGGAGCAATGGGCTTTGCCAGCACCTCTGTCTGAGAGAAGCTGCCCCTCCAGCTCTTGCCCTGATGCCAGAAAGTTCAGTTCCTCCCATAAGTCCCTGAAGCCTGCTGAGCTCTAACCCCAGTGCTGAAACTCAGAATGAGTGTTTGCAAGCCCTTTAAGAGGAATACCTGGGACTCCAGAAGCCCTCTGTCTCATTGAGCCACTATCCCTTCTGGTTTTTACAGCCAGAAGTTATAGGGACTTCTCTCCTCTGCATTAGAACCCTGGGCTGGGGCTGGGTGTGGTGCTGGGATCCCTTGCTTCTCAGTGGTGACCTCTGCAGCTGAGATATGCCTCCTGATTTTTATCTGCCACATGTAGGTGTGGGACCAGCCCATTTAGCATCTCTGCGCCTCTAACAAGTTTCAATGTGGCTTCTTTATATTTTTAGTTGTAGGAATTCCACTTGGCCAGATTTCACACAGTTCTGAATAACGTCACTCTGCAGTTCAGTTATAATTGTGATGTGGTTGTGAAAAAATGGGAGTATTGTGTTTAACTATATCACCATCTTGAAAGAAGACCCCATTAAATCTACCTTGCTAAATGCTTCTAGCACTTGATAATCTTACAATCCGAGGGAGCAACTATGATATCATCTTATCAATTTTAAAAAAGAAATAGCCTGGCTTGGATGATTTGGCTCAGTGGTTGAGTGTCCATCCATGAACCAGGAGGTCATGGTTCGATTCTTGGTCAGGGCACATGCCCAGGTTGAGGGTTTGATCCCCAGTATGACTGTGCATGAGGCAGCCGATCAATGATTCTCTCTTATCATTGATGTTTCTATCTCTCTCCCCCCCTCTTCATTCCTTTCTGAAATCAATAAAAACATATATAAAAAGAAAGAATGAAGAAAAGAGAGAGAGGAAGAAGGAAGAAAGGAAGGGAAGGAGGGAGGGAAGAAGGAAGAAAGGAAAGGAAAGGAAAGCCTGAAAAGGTCAAGAAGTTATTTCAGAACCAGGATGGGGATCTCAGTCCCTCACACTCCAAAGCTCTAATTACAATGTCCAACTGTTTAAATGCAGAATGCATTCCTTTGCAACATATATTATAACCTTTAACTGATCTCTATTAAATTCAAAATAAGCTCATTTTGACTTATTTTAATAGTTTTCTTATTCTGAATTATCTGTTAAAAAAGTGTATTTTAATTTTACCCGTAGGATGTTAACAATAATTTAGAGAGCAGGAGTCCATCCCTGGAATGACTAGTGTTTGTCTAGGCATGCCATAATATTGATTTTGTGAAACTGAAACTCTGATTATGGTAAAGAATAGCTACTTTTATCTGAATGAATACCATTCTCTACGTTAAAAAAAGATACTTAAAATCTCAGTACAAAACATTAACACGTACATTGGAATATCTCTTTTAATGTTCTAACACTTTGTCATTATGTCTAATCTTTGGTTTGCTTGTGAAAACCAGTTAATCATGGCAAACCCATACTCTGAAAATTTTGTATTTAAAAGAGCCAACGCTTCTGGGGGGTAAAAAAAACACTAATTTATAACAAGGTACTATTTTTCTAGAAACATATACTTACTTCTGCTTTCTTCCGAGCTTCCATCGCTTTCATAAGCATCATATGTTGTCGTCTTCTCTCTCGCTCCTATTAGGCCAGATAAAATGAGGAAAGTAACTCAGTGATTGCTAATTTTCACAGATGGGTTTTCAAATGGAAAACAAAACAGAACAACAACAAAAAAAACTCAGTATAGCATGTTTAGCATTTATAGACAAGTCACAGTAAATACTAAATATAAGACAAGAATGGCCAGTCTGTGCATGTTTTAGTTCAGGTTTAGAAAGCAAATACAAGAACAATCAAAAGCAAAAAGGTAAAGCAATGAACATGGAGACAGTGTAAACAGAAGCATACAAGATTTACTCATGGTCAGTTGTGATGCTCCTTCAAAAGCTGGCAGAACAAAAAGCATAATGGTTGGCTGGAACAGGTCAGTTACCTTACATCTGCTATTTGAAAAACCACAAATATGTACTGTAGCCAATTCAACTAGGGGGTGTGCTGTTCTTAAACTTTTAGATCAGGCAGAAGGTGATTTATAATCACTTAATGTCATGATTTCAGAATTATTTTTATTTCAAGTATACTATCATTTTGTACGTCCAATAAGCCACCAACAAATTAAAGTGTTTTTTTTTTTTTAAAGCCTTTATACCAATTTAAACTAGTCGTGGTTCATACACTGACACCAATGAAATGGGATATTCCTATTTATCGATGTCTGCCACTTGGTGCGCTATTTAAAGCCACAAAAGCTGCACCATGGGCTAATAAGTAGAATCTAAAATACATAATATAAAAATAAGATAAGCACCGGCTTACTTTGACAATCTCATTTTCTTTAGAATAAAAAAAAATCAGAGTTATAATATTTAATCTTTTTTTTTTTTGGTTTAAATCTATCTGGTCCCATTAAAGGGATATTTCTAAAATTAATCCTAAAATTTGTCTATAAAACCAGAATATATTTCATATTCTCTCATCAACCTAACTCAAAATTCCCATTGTATTCAATGGCAGTTTTGTGTCTAGAATGATGGGAGAATATGAGTCATAATTGTCTCAAATCGTATAGTCACTTAACTTTCACTGTGGCATCAGTAAGTAAATTTTTAGACAGCAACCTTATATAAGGCTTGCACAGTTCAATCGGAAATCTTGGAGATGGATCACACTTCTTGATAGACAGACAAGCAGATGTATGCAATGCACTGTGCTGTAAAGCCATGCAGCAGTATGTAATATGACAGCAGCCAGTGCTACACTTTATGCATTGCTATGACAACCATATATCACAACCAAATCACAATGCGGTGTTAGATGTACAAAAATAAACATACCCATACCATATCTAGTCTATGCCTCTCCAACTCCTGGTAGAAAGAGTTGGCACAACATTATGAAACAGAAATCACAGAGTCACGAAACCAATATTTTAACCCCCCAAAAGACACCAATACCAAAGCAAGGCAATAAACTGTAAGATGAAGGAAAAACTTAAGCAGATATTATATTGGAAATATTTTTAAAAATATTTTAAAGATGTTTTTCAAAATACATTTAAGAAAAATTGTAAAATATACATTTCAACAAGTATATAAAAATATGTATACAGACCTGATGCTTCAGAAGAACAGCTTGTTGTCTTCTCATTTCTTTTTCCTTAAAGATAAGAAACTTTTAATATATAATTTTAAGGGAAGATTTAGAACAAGCTACAAGTATCAAAAATTCCTTTTCTGAGATTCTATAGTCTTCCATTAGATTAAAACATAAAGTTGCAAATATTAAATCATTTTAAAATTATAAAATAGCAATTTCATGTAGTTCTACCTAATACATAAAAACTATATATGACAGTAGCAAGGGTCTTTATTCAGTATCCATTTAAACCTAAAATTCAGTGACCCAATAGCACACTTCAATAGCAAGTTCATCGGAGTGACTAGCTAGATGGTCAGCGCATGTCAGATACAAATGGCATGTGTATTTTTTTATGATTTTAATACATTATGTCAGAACCTTCAAATCTAGCTGATAAGAACTCTCTATACTCTGATTATAGATTCCCAAATACACCCTAAAATTAACAGCAGCTATAACATTCTATATGCTGTATGTAAATGAGAGTGAGAAGAGACAATGGGATCAGTTTGAGATTTTCATGCAACATCCCAAAGAGATGGAGCTTAAAACAAACCATTCTATGAATGTCACCAATTTAAATATTTTACATAAGGTAAGATATGGATAAAATTAATAATAAGGACAGCCATGAGAGGGGATAGAATCTAAAGAACAAAGCAGGAGAGTAGAGTCTCTGTGGAAAAGGTAGCAAATAGTTCCCTGGCTTTCTAAGATACATTGTGGTGGCTGTTATCAGAAGTCCTGTATTCCAGTAGTCAGTTATCAAAACATTGGAAGGTAAGTGGAATGTGTAAGGTACAGGCAACCAAGTTTCTTACACTTCAGGCCAGAAAAATCAAAACGAAAACACCCCCCCAAACAACACTTGAAATTGCAGTAATTAACAATGGCTAATTTTATGATGGTAAATACCAGTTGATAAAGGCTAGGTTTTTGTTTCTTTAGCCTTTTCACTTTTTAACAGTTAAAACAGGACAGTAACAAAGAGAAAGTTATAATTTAAGGAGAGAATAAGAGTTGGGACACAATTTGAAACATAAATGACGCACAATGGGGAGATCACTCTTATCCAGCAAAACCATACACAGGTATTACGCAATAGTTTGTATTTCTGAATTGATGCCTATTTAAAGAACTCAAAGTGTCACATAAAACCTGTATAACGAAATAAAAATATGTAAACATACACTACACATACAATAAAAGCACACATTATACACAGGTATCTCTGCGAAACATCATCTTAGTCATTTTGAGGACAGCTACTTTTTTCATATAACTGATACTGGAATAACATCACATAGTTTTTATTTTTGAAAAACAAAAACTCTGATTCTCATCTAAACTAACCTTTATTCGTTTCTCGGCCTCCAATAATTTGGCATTTGCCGCTTCTTCCTTCTTTTTCTTTTTCGCCTGTGCATGCAAAACAGGTCTCAAAGTCATGCAACAGCACCACAAATTCAAAATAATTTCAGACTTGAAAATGGAGCTACATGCCTCACAAGGTACAAAACAACAGGAACATACAGACAGTAACAGGTTTCACACAGGAAACAACATTATACTTCACATACTCATTTTATTTCTAATATATAAACATTAAGATGTATAGAAAATTCTTAAATTCGTAAGAGTATGTCAGCTTTTCTTATCTTCCTACTCTATTAAAAGTCTGAAATAATTGAGTGTTTATGTTACTTTAAAATTTAATTTCTAGTTTTTAAAAGTAAAACATGACCACAATACAAATTGAGAAAATAGGACAAATTTTAACGGATAAATACAAGTCATTTAAAGAATAAATCAGTAACATTTAAAAAGCTGCACATATCTACTTTATTTGAAATTTTTAAAAAATACTTGAAATCTGAGATAAAGAAAGCTATTACTCAGAAACATTTAAATGAAACATGGTAAATTTGATTTTTCCTACCTACCTATATTGTGGTTACATTCAAGGTGGTTTTGTTAAAAAAAAAAAAAGAATGGAAACATAATCTTTCATGAAGCACATTTTGAATATCAAGAACATATTATCAAATCTGAGATTCATAATATTAAGTCGTTACCTACCTAATAGCTTCACAACTACCTAGTAGTTATTCTCAGTTTAGTTTAAGACAGGAATATTTTCTATTGGAGGGGTTTAAGTTAACTTATAATGAGAAAGGAAATATGTATGTATTTCTAGAAGAAGAAAAAAACCTGTAACAGAAAACTTCAGCTACCTGGAGTCCCCAGGGAATAAATTATTGTATATAGCAAGAGTTTCCTGAATAGGTGAGAGGTTATAAAGAATAACTTTAACATTAAAAGTTTATTTTCACTATTTTGGATGGAAGTAATTTTGAGACATATGCCTGCTTAGACATAGCACACTAAAAATTTTTTTCTTGATTACTCAGAACAATTATTCTAAACATTAGTTATTATATTTACAATTTGATAGAGTAATATCTTTCAATTATTAAGTTGTTGAAAATTGCTTGCTGTTCAACTAAAAGATTAGAGATTTACTAGGCTTTTACATTCCTCAGTAATGCTGGTTGGAGTTTTCTGTGTTTTCCCTTGCTGTCTTTTGGCTGTTGCTTTTGCTGATGCCAAATAGATCCTCTATTCCTATCAGCTTGTGGGGAAGAGGGATATATTAGAAACCAGAAAACTAAGCTGCTTAAACATTTAAAATTTATCTTTACTTCTGTAATGTTTTCTTTCGAAATTAAAAGAAAACATCTGACTACAAGTCCTGATGATTTTTCTAAAAGTAGAGAACATGAGTTTCGCCCATGATATTCATGACAATGATATTGGCTGTCCAGAGGTTTTCTCTTTTTATTTCTCAGTTTTCATTGCTAGGATAAAATAAGCTTGCTAAATAAGGTTCAGATAAGGTCTTACTATGACATTACATTTAAAGAGAATTTCTGATGAACATATTAATATGAGTAAGAGAGCGTATATGTAAAATTTTTGTTTTTGGAGACTTCAAACTATATCACTATATTACATTAATTATATCAAATTTAAGAATACTACCTCTAAAATTTGCTGGGCTCGAAGTTCTTTTTCCATTCTAATTTGTTGTATTCTCTTAATTTTTTCCTGTAGGAAAAAAATATGATAATTACAGATAATGAACTAAACATCTAGTTGAAAAGTATTTAAGTGGTATGAAATAATTTAAGACTATTGGTACAGAATTACCAAATGTTACCATGGTAGCTATAACATTCAATTATTTAATTTAACATTATATATATTATGTTCATGAAAAATTAATGTGATGCTATAATATTTCTCAAAACAATTTATAAAATACAAGTGCTAAGTAAATATATAGAAAAAAAGTAAACCAAGCTAATTAAACTCATTTAACCTGTGGATCTCCTTAATAAATATTTTCAATTACAAATAATTCCTACTTTGAAATAAATACAGGAGAGAATGGTAGGAAAAAAAGTATATCAGGAATCAGAAAACCTAAGCTAGTTCTGCTACTAGCAGATGTCATTCATTGCATGATCTTGCACAAATAACTACTCTTGTCTACAATAAGGAGAGTTGCTGACACTTTTTCTGTGTGTCATAATTAAAATGCTTTAAAAAAAGATACAGTGCCACACAATTGCAATAGATTATTATTAACAACAATTTCCAGAGTATAATTTCTTATTTCACATGGTAAATACCACGATGACATTGTTTTTAACTATCACAATAAGCCAAATTCAGAAATAATCTGTAACATTACTTAAAAATGGATTAATTACAATTTTATATTCTAAGGAAAGATTCATATGAATAATTGGTAGTCACAGTGTCTAACTTTAAGGTTTAGAATTTAGTGTTCACTGAAATTTTCAGAACTTTACAGTTTGAATTGAAAAAAAAAATCTCATACACTTAAAGCACATCATTAACAATTTCATGTTCATAAACTCCTTTAAACTCAAATTGGCAATGATGAGAATACATGGTTCTTTTTAAAAAAATTCCACATTTTCCTACTTGCCAGTTGCATTTGCCCTAGGATTTCCAGAACCAATACATTTTATACTGCTGTATGTTACAGTACCTATTCCAAGATTCAGACGCTAATTTACCTTCTGAAGCTGCACTTTAATATGTTTTTAAACATTTCCTTTTTGCAAACTGATGCTATCGATTCCCTATAGGGGTCTACCACAGGATAATGAGACTTCTGGAATTACTATTCTGATATAAGAAGACTTAATCACATTCTATGATTTTGCTGTTGGAGATCCTATCATAGTTTTAAATATTAATTATAGCTTGCCAAAACTAAAATCTCAAGTGCATCTTTTGTTTCACTTTCAGAGTTTGAAGTATTTATTTAAATTAGAACTTGAGACCCAAGTAAAGCACATGCTTGATTCAACTGTTCTGCTTTTGTCAATCATTAGGTTATAAAGGTGGTATCTTCCCATGTCAGCAAAAGTCATTAACTGTTCTCTTATGAACAGAGATAGGTATAGCATCTTGGGCTGAGTTCATTTAGTCTAGAGCTTTATCTTAACTGTCCTAATGATTTATACACAGGTACTTGGCATTGCCGTTATTAGCATTAGAAGGGACAAACATTATTTTCGTTATAACTAGTAGCCCTGCACACGAATCCGTACACCAGTAGCTCACTGCCGCCCTCCAGTAGCACTCCACCTGCAGCTCAGCCCTCCTGTAGCTCCCCTTGTCCTCCTCCTCCTGCCCCCCCTCATACCTTGCTGCCCTTCCCCCCTTGTAGCTCTCTGCCTCCCACTTGTAGCTGGCTATCCCATCCTCCTGCTGATCCATGATCAGGTCGTTATGTGGTCAGTTGTTACACTTTACTGCATAACGACCATTTGCATATTACATCTTTATTATATAGGATAATTGAGTACCCAATTAGTAAGCTGGGCACTTTATATAAAATATTGTATTGAACATAAAAAAACAATGTAAGAGTTGAAATTATCTTCTTTTTACCTAAGGAAAAAATAGAAGCTCTTAGAGAGTAAATATTTTGCCCTCACTCAAATAATAGGTACAGAGCCCTGGTCAGATTCCAGTGCCTTTGGCCCTCTGCTTCATAATACTGCTTTGGACTTGAAGACAGTTTGGTGATACCTCTGGCCTACTAGACAGAAAAAATAACCCAAAGGATAAGAAGCACATGGCACTATTTATTCTAGATCAAATGCTGACTTTAAAATAAGCAATATGGCCCTGCTGGTGTGGCTCTGGGCTTGAGTGTTGACCTATGAACCAGGAGGTCATGGTTTGACTCCTGGACAGGCACATGCTTGGGTTACGGGCTCTATTTCTAGTAGGGGGGATGCAGGAGGTAGCTGATTGATGGTTCTCCCTCATCATTGATGTTTCTATCTCTTACCCCCTGCCTTCCTTTCTGAAATCAATAAAAAAAATTTTAAAAAAATAGGCAATATGTAACATACTAAGCTGTAGTTTGATTCATTTTGTTGGCAATAAGGAGTAGACAGATGGTATTCTGAAACTGGCCTCAGATAAATATCTTGATGAACATCTAAGACCAGATCATTTATATTAATGTTTCTGGAAACTTGGAACTCAATTACTTTTTGATAAGCAGCAAAAGCTATGTATTTGTTGGTTGTAGCCATTTCAAGGCTTTAGGATTACAAAGCTGAATTTAAGTGCTAATGAGATTTGATAAGTCTCTAGCCATTAGGATATAGGATAAGCTATTAAAATGTGTAAACAAGCATATTTCACTTTAAAATGAGATGTAAACTTAATTATATATGTGTAATATGCAGCAAATATTAAAACTTATAGTCTCTTTGGCAGAAACAATTAACAAATAAAGGAAAGAATTCGAGTTTATAATTGACTACTTTTAATTACAGTAAAAGAATGAATGTACCACACAATTCGGGTTTATACCTATCTTTTAAAAAGTGACATTTGCCAGGTACTGTGGTAGACACTTTTTACTTATTATCTCATTTAATCTTTAGATAATGCAGTTATTTTCTTTCATAATGGAGGAGACAGACTTAGAAGTTTAGTAATTCACAAAAGCCTTTTTTAAGGGTCACAAAACCCTTTTTATTTTTAAAAATTTTTTATTGATTTCAGAGAGGAAGGGGGAGGTAGAGGGAGATGGAGGGGGGAGACAGAGGGGTCAATAATGAGATTCTTGCACTCCCCCTATTGGGGATGGAGTCTGAAACCTGGGCATGTGCTCTGACCAGAAATGGAGCCAATGACCTCCTGGTTCAAAGGGCAATGCTAAATCACTGAGCTACACTAGCCTGCAGCAATATTATTAAGTAGCAGAGCCCATATTCAACTCTAGGCTGCCTAAATACAAACTCTTAATTCTGAATCCCAATTCTAGATCAATTCTCTCTAATCATACTGCTTTAGTCAATCCTGGTAGGAAACTTAAAAGATGACCACATCAAATCCAACCCAAGACATTTATTTAGCAGCTACTTATACAACACAATTGACTTTAGTCAATTTCATACTCAAAAATAACTACTTGCTGTTTAAAAATTTTGAAGGAACAGGAGTTTCTTCCAATTTCCTTTCTGCTTTAATAAATATGTAAGAGATGGAAGAGTAGTTCACATATTCCTATCTTAAGTGAAGTTGAATGTCTTATCAAGGCAATACTTTTCCTATATGAATTTAAAAATTAGCCCTGACCGGTTTGGCTCAGTGGACAGAGCGTGGGCCTGCGGACTCAAGGGTCCCAGGTTCAATTCCGGTCAAGGGTATGTGCCTTGGTTGCGGGCACATCCCCAGTGGGGAGTGTGCAGGAGGCAGCTGATCGATGTTTCTCTCTCATCGATGTTTCTAACTCTCTAACCCTCTCTCTTCCTCTCTGTGAAAAATCAATAAAATATATTTTTAAAAAAATTACTTCATCTATTGATACTTAATTTTGAAAATGAGATAAGGGAAGGATATTATAATGTACAAACGAATGCTAGATACGGTAAAATAATACTTTCTCCTTTTTTTTGCAGTAGTAATTTATATATTTTATTTTTTAACATTCAAAAGCAATGAGGCAAATCTTATTCTATACAATTTGAATTTAATTTTTTACTAGTACTTTACATATTTTAGAACAAGCTTTCGTTATGAAAATTTGAACATTTAAGCACTACCCTTCATTATTGATATACTAATTTTAAAAGTTTGATAGTTGTTTAAATGCCAACTTACATTCAAGTTCTATCAGGATATTAAAAGTACTCACCCAAATTGGTGGTCATTTTTTAGACAACTTGGGAAGTAGGAGACGTGGTTTAAAAATGAAATGAATTTTAAATAATGAAAAAGAAAGCTTTCTAAAGAAGATATATAACATTAATATGAAATACTAGTGAAAATAAGGTAAGTATTACATATACAAAGAGATCCCTAAAATAACACCTGGGTTTTAAAAATCAGTTCCAATGTGAAAACTTACCTGTTGTTTCATAATCTTTATCTGTTCTTTTTGCTTTCGCTTCTCCTCAGCAGCCATTATTGCTATGATGAAAAACCAAAGCACAGATACCATCAGAAAAGGAAGAAGAGATATCTTTCATGAATTATCCAATATTTATGCTTCTAGTTTATGCTATCATTTAAATCACCCACCTTGTTGTTTTTTAGCTTCTTTGGCAACCCGAGCCTGTTCCTGCTTTTGAAGTTTTCTCAAAAGCTTTATTTGTGCTGCTTGCCTGGCTATTTCTGAAAAACACAAAAGTTTTAAAGAATATCATTAACAACTTTACATAACTGCCACCTAAAAACAACCTAAAAACTCTGTGAAACTGGTATCATCAGGAAGGACACACTTTTTTAAAGAAAACTGCCTAAGATTAGAAACGAAGTAGGAGAATGATATGGCAGAAAATGTCATGTTCATTTCCCTTAGAAATTGCCAATCTATTTCATCAAATATGGTCCCATATATGACACTACCCAAAATGATGCTTCTCTTAATTCTCTTCACAGAAAATAACCTGTGACTTCTTTTCACATTTCAACTAATTGCCACTTAGTAGAAAAGTTAGCTGCAAAAAAACTTGATTTAGCTTCAGTCTTAAAAACAAAATGTATAAAAAAGAACCCAAAATAAAAGAAACATGTCATCCCAAACTTAACACTTCAGCTATATAAACGGTAAAGTTTCTGAATCCAACAAAATTTTCATTAATGAAGGAGAGAGACAATCTCCTAAAAAAAAAAAAAAAGTATAGAGTAAAAGACAACTAACTTAGTTCTCATAATTTTTAAGGATAAATGTACTAGTATGACTAGAATAGACGGGGCAAAACAATGTTCCCAGTTTTTCATTCCTCCCTCTATCCATGTCATTTGCAATGTGACTCTGCAGCTCCTCTCATCAAGACATGCAATGTAATTTCTTGTCCCTTGATTCTGAGTTCAGTCATGTGATCTTCTTTGGCCAACAGGATGTTAGCAGTTGTGATGTAAGAGAAGTTTGAAAGGTGTACTTGTACACTTTCTACTCTTACTCTGTGCCTGGTCCTTTAGAATGAGGACATGTTTGGGCTAGTCTGCTGGGCGTTGAGCTGACTGCCAACATCTGAACAAGAACAGCCAAGATCAGCAGGGCTTCCTTATGTATCTCAAGCACATTTCATGCTCAGTGGTGTACAGAATTATTGTGGCAATAGGCAACAGATACAGAAAACATGTAATGTCATGCTTTCTCTGCTAGCAAACTTGGTTGGAATACTTCTAATTATAAAAGTGGTTTACCATAACACCAAAAATCATTTCAGAAAATACTTTACATTAGACATTGTTTTAAACTGTGTCACAGATGAAGTTTTAAGAAATCTATATATTTTTCCAACATCATCTATTTTTTTCATTGATTTTTAGGGAAAGTGGTAGGTAGGGAAAAAAGAGGAGGGAGGGAGAGAGAGAGAGAGAGACTGATGTGAGAGACATTGATTTGTTGCCTTCTGCACATGCCCGGACTGAGGCTAGGGATCAAACCTGTGACCAAGGTATGTGCCCTTGACTGGGAATCAAATCCATGACCCTCTGGTCCATGGGCTGATGCTCTAACCACTGGAAACACTGGCAAGGGTCCAACACCATTTATTGAAGAGACTACCATTAGCCATTGTAAGTTTTCACCTCCTTTGTCAAATATTAATTGACTATAAAAGGTGTGCATTTATTTTTAGGCTATTTTGTTCCATTGATCTATATGTCTGCTTTTATGCCAGTAGCATATTGTTTTAATTACTATGACCTTGTTGTATAGTTTGGTATCAAGTAGTTTGATTTTCTTATTTTTTGTTTGATTCCTCCAACTTTGTCCTTCTTTCTCAAGATCACTGTTATATCTGGGCACTATTGGTGGGGATGCAGATTGGTTCAGCCACTGTGTAAAGCAGTATGAAGTTACCTCAAAAAATTAAAAATGGAACTGTCTTTTAACCCAGTGATTGCTTATGACCCAGCAATTCCACTTTTGAGAATATATCCGAAAAAATTCAAAACACTAATTTAAAAGATCTGCACCCCTATCTTCATTGCAGCAGTATTTACAATAGCCAAAAATTGGAAACAATCCAAGATGAGTGGATAAAACAGCTATGGTACATTTACACAATAGAATACTACTCAGCTGTAAAAAGGGTTCTCCTTTGCGACAGCATGGATGAATAGACCTAGAGAATATTATGCTAAGTGAAATAAGCCAGTCAGAGAAAGGTAAGTACCTTATGATTTCACTCCTCTGTGGAACTTAAGGAACCACTAAACTAACAGGGAAAACAGAGATAGATTCATAGCTATAAAGCAGGCTGGGGATGAAGGTGGGGATGGGGAAGGAATTGAGCTAAAAAGAAAAAGAGAAAGAACTCAGGGACACAGAAATAAAAACCACACCTATGATTATATTCACCAATAATGAATATAACTGGTAACAACTGAATTGCTTGATTTCTATTAATTTCTACCATTTATTGAATGTTGTATAAAATTTACATAAGCTTATTTAATCTTTATAGCAATCTTATAAGATAGGCAACATTATGTCCAGTTTACAGAAGAACAACTAAGCTCAAGAAAGTTAAATAGCAAAGCCAAGATATAAACCCAGGTTTTTCTGACTCCCCAGTCTATATGCTACTACTTCTGAAAATCTTTAAAAAAAAAAATAAAAATATATATATATATATATTTATTTTTATAGATTTCAAAGAGGAAGGGAGAGAGAGAGAGAGAGAGAGAGAGAAACATCAATGATGAGAGAGAATCTTGCACGAGTCCCACTGGGGATCAAGACCACAACCATGTGCCCTGACCAGGAATCAAACCATGACTTCCTGGTTCATAGGTTGACACTTAACCACTGAGCATACTGGCTGAGCTTTCTGAAAACCATTAAGGAAATTTGAACACCTTGAGATTTTAGATAAGAACTTAACTCTATATCCTTATAATAATACTTTTTCACAAAATAATACTATGGAACAAAAACTTCTAAAATCCCATCAGTTTAACGACTCCAAACTGTTACTGTAGAAGCCTTTTAGAAATAAATGATAAAGTGATTTGTTCCTACTTTCTTTTTCTTCCCCCACAAAACATGCATATTATACCCGCTACACTTATAAATATTAGTAACTAGAGGCCCAGTGCACTGTAGGGGGCTCCCTCAGCCCGGCCTGTGCCCTCTCACACTCTGGGACCCCTTGAGGGATGTCCACCTGCTGGCTTAGTCCCGTTCCCTGGGGGATGGGGCCTAAGCTGGCAGTCAGACATCCCTCTGGCAGCCCAGTAGCCCTTAGGGGATGTACACTTGTTAGTGGGGAGCAGGCCTAAGCTGCAGTCAGATATCCTTAGCGCTGCTGAGGAGGCAGGAGAGGCTCCCGCCACCACCACTGTGCTCGCAGCCATCAACCTGGCTTGTGGCTGAGCAGAGCTCCCCCTGTGGGAGTGCACTGACCACCAGGGGCAGCTCCTGCATTGAGCGTCTGCCCCCTGGTGGTCAGTGTGTGTCATAGTGACCTGTCCATTTCTAGTTTTTTTGCTGCAGGGACAGTTTGCATATTATCCTTTTATTATATAGGATAGAGGCCTGGCGCATGGGTGTGGGCTGGCTGGTTTGCCCTGAAGGGTGTCCTGGATCAGGGTAGGGGTTTTGCTGAGGTGCCTGGACATCCTAGGTAAAGGGCTAAGGGCCATTTTCAGCTGGCCACAGCCCCTTCAGGGTGGGCGTCCCTACTAGAGTGCCTGGCCAGCCTGGGTGATGGGGCTCATTGCTGTTTGCAGGCTGGCCAAGCCCCCCAGCAGAAACCCTCACCCCATTGGGTTCTGGCCAGCCTTGGTGAGGGGCTGAGAGCTGTTTTCAGGCTGGCCACACCTCCAGCAACCCAAGATTCCAGTCTCTCCTTTTTTCCTTTTTTTTGGGGGGATTTATTTATCTTCTATAATTGAAACGTTGTAGCCTTGAGGGGAGCCGAGGGCTGGACAGGACAGGCGAGAAGCTTGGCTTCCTGCATCTCTGTGGGCAACCCAAGCCTCCTGCTCACTCCAGCTCTGTGGCTGCTGCCATCTTAGTTGGGTTAATTTGCATACTTGACCCTGATTGGCTTATGGGCGTGGTTTGAGCATAGCTTGAGGATGGTCAATTTGCACGTTTCTTTTTTATTATATAGAATAATTACTCATGTACTGTTTATACACATGTTGAGAAAGAATACCCATACACACTAAGGTCAAAAGTAATGAAATTGAAAAGATGCTACTGTAATACAGTAACAGATATGCAACAACACAAACTAATTTGAAATTTATAGGGAGAAAAATCACTGGGTAAAAGATGAATAATTAACTTCTATTATAATAAAATAAAATTTAATTAAGTGTGCAAATATAAAGTTGTCATTCTGGGCACTATTGATATTTGTATTAGATATAAAAACATGCAAGAAGAACCCGTGTTTCAGGTGTCAGTTAATATTAAGCTTTCTCATTTTATGCAATCAATGCACCCTCCCTACTATTACACATTCTTTAGAAGAATCAGTGGTTTATTGACAATAGTGACGACAAAAATTCATCATATACTGCTATTTATGTTCATATATTAACTTAAAAAAAACCTTCACTAGTAACTATTCAGGGAAGATGAAAGCCTTAATAGAAACCACATAAAATAACATACTAAAGCACAGAAAAATTTATAGGACATGAAGTTATGTGCCAGGCAGTTACTTGCATGCCACTGGTAGAAGTATGAAGTGGAGCAATCTCTTTAGAGATAGTATTTGCCTATTATTTATCAAAACTTAAAATGCACATACTCTTTGATTCAGATATTTTATCTCTAAGATTTTACACGATAGATAGCCATACCTGTAGAAGATATGTGTAATACTTATGTATTGCAGCCTTGGTTATGATAGCAAAGATCAGAAAACAGCTTAAACAGTCATCAAAGAGAGACTGATCAAATGAGTATAGTAAAGCAATATGTGGCATTGCTTACTACTTACTATTCAGCCATTAAAGGCACAGCGTGGATTTAAAAGCCTTGATACAGAAAGATTTTCAAGAAAATTATGTGGGGGAAAAAGCAAGCTAATAGTATATATACACTATACGTCCATTTATTTTAGAAATCTAAAGGATATATGTATTACAACATGTTATACTACATACTTACATCTAAATTGAGTATGAGTATGTATGTACACATTTCTGGATAGATTAACAAACTTAACAATTTTACTCATAAGTGTCTTTTATTTTAAAGTGAGTGTGAATAAGTGTCTTTTATTTTGTAACACTCTGTTCTATGAGCTTTTGTTGTGGATATCTGTTTTATAATTAAAAAAAAAGCAACTTAAAAAAAGTCAATATTATGATGGTTTTTACAATAAATAGAAATAAATCCGGCTTTTTCTAAAGAAATAAACAAAACAAAACAAAAACACAGGAGAAGTAGTAAAATCCTGTTAGTCTTTTTTGTCAAATTTATAATTAAGCCTTTATTTTACACTAGAGGCCTGGTACATGAAATTCGTGCAGAGGGGGGTGTCCCTCAGCCTGACCTCACGCTCTCCAATCTGGGAGCCCTCAGGAAATGTCCTACTGACGGCTTAGGCCCACTCCCTGTGGTTCTCTGCTCTCTGCAGGGCCGGGAGCTGATTGTAGGCCACACTTGCCTGGTGCTTGGTCGCTGTAGTGACAGCCAAGCAGACCATGCTGGGTGGTGCCTGCAGGCGGTGTTTGCCTGCTCCCAGGTCAACAGCCAAGCGGGTGGTGCTGGGAGCTGGCTCCTACCTGCTGTCAGTCTCCACGGAGGCGATGAAGTTAATTTGCATACTCACTCTGATTGGCTGGTGAGCGTAGTGGAGGGACGGTTAATTTACATGTTTCTCTTTCATTATATGGAAGGACTGATGTGTGTGTGTGTGTGTGTGTATACTTAGAGGCCCGGTGCACAAAAATTTGTGCACTCAGGGGGGTCCCTCAGCCCAGTCTGTGCCCTCTCGCACTCTGGGACCCCTCGGGGGATGTCCACCTGCTGGTGTGCCTGGCTAGCCTGGGTGAGTAGCAGAGGGCCATTTCAGGCTGCCTACAGCCCCCTCAGTGGGGCCGTGGCTTCCTCCATTGCCCAGGGCAACTCCAGCTCCATGGCCACCGCCATCTTAGTTGAGTTAATTTGCATACTAGCTCCTGATTGGTTGGTGGGCATGGCTTGTGGGTGTAATAGAGTGGGAGTAAATTTGCATATTACTCTTTTATCAGATTAGATATAAATATATATAAATATATATATATCTAAACTAATAGAAGCATAATATTGAAATTAACCATCTCTTTGGGATGGGTAAGCCACACCCACCAGCCAATCAGAGTGACTATATGCAAATTAGCCTAGCCAAGATGGCGGAGGCCACAGCCCAGGAGAAGTCACACACAGGGTCCAGCCGTATCGCAGGATGGGAAGAGAAAGCAGGCCAGTGGCCGAAGCCATGGGCAAGAGGAGCAGGGTGGGAAGAGGCTGGGGTCTGGAATCCATCATTGTGGGGCACACACACGGGCCTCTAAGGCTCCCCGTGTGTGCCCTGGCCACCCGATCGCTTCCCAGGCGGAAGCCCAGGGGCGGGACCAGCCAGCCAGCCCCGAGGCTCTGTCCTGGGAAGCCATTGGCTGGCCAGGGGCACACGCGGGGAGGCCTCAAACCTCCCCGCGTGTGCCATGGCCACCTAATCGCTTCCCAGGCGGATGGCCCCATGGGTCAATGGGAGCTGTGGGCAGCCTGAAAATGGCCCTCAGCCCCTCTCCCAGGCTGGTCAGGCACCCCAGTAGGGACCTGAACCTTGAAAGGGCTGTGGCCAGCCTGAAAACTGTCCTCAGGCCCTCACCCAGGCTTGCCACACCCCCATGGGGTGCGGGTCCTCACTGGAGACCTTGGCCAGACTGCAAACAGACATTGGCCCCTCACCCAGGCTGGCCAGGCACACCAGCAGGTGGACATTCTCAGAGGAGTCCCAGACTGCGAGATGGCACAGGCCGGGCTGAAGGACTCCCCCTACCCCCAGTGCACAAATTTTTGTGCACCGGGCCCCTAGTGTGTGTGTGTGTGTGTGTGTGCAGTGCACATGCACGGGGGGGGGGGGTCCCTCAGCCCAGCCTGCCCCCTCTCACAGTCTGGAACCCCTCAGTGGATGTCCTATGATGGTCCCAGTCTGCCAGGCGCCTTTGTGTGTGTGTGTGTGTGTGTGTGTGTGTGTTGCCACTGGGGACCTGCCCCCAGCCGCATCTGAGGCTCAGAGCAGTCCTCCTGTGTGTGTCTACCTGCTGGGGGCCTGTCCCCAGGCACACCATCAAGGCTTGGAGCAGGCACCCCCTCTATGTTGATCTCTCAGACTCTTGCCCTCCCCTGCATGTTGTTCTCTTTTTTGAGCTGTGGCCAGGGCTGGGTGCTGCCTGC
>PVJC01009697.1:0-45324 GCA_004026665.1 Murina feae
GTCCTCCAGTTGTGAGGACTGCAAACGTCCCCAGATGCTGTTACAACTGCCCCGGGTGAGAACCACTGACGTAGAGAGCCACTCATTGGCTGCTTTGTTCTCACTCCAGGAGCGATGCAGAGGGTCTGGCCCTTTACCTGCCCTGCCCAGAATTCAGGCTAACAGTCCGTTCAGCAGATGGGTTAGTTTAAAAAGAAGAATTTCAACAAGTTTCTGCATTCTGGTTTCACCAACGTATAAAACAAATGTCTACATGTGGATCAGGGTTGGGAAGGAATCGGAAAACACGTGGTCGGGTGACTGATCAGGGAAAAGACATTTTAAGCTTGTTCTTTTGGTTATTTGTTTCCATCATTGGGAGAAAGAAAAAAACACCCCGCTGGGGGATGGTAAAGGACAGGACAGATGACTGCACTCATGAGCCAGCCAACCTGGAGTCCGCCTGAGGCTGCTCCTGCAGCCACCTGGAGCCTGTCAGTCTCTCCTACAGAATTAGAGACCTGCAGCCCATTCCAGCTTCGAGGCCACCTGTAGGCCTTGAAAGATGGCAAAGAGGTCATCACCCTCCCACCCTCCTCCCCCGCACACATACTGAGGATCCACTGTGGATCAAGCACTGTGCTTTGTGTACATTAAATCGTTTACACCACCCAAGCTAGAATAATAGGTACTACTGACCCTGCTTTGCAGAGAAAAGAACCGAGTCTCAGAGAAGTTCAGTGGGTTGCTTAGAGTCACGTGGCCAGTGAGTAACAGACTGGAATTTGAACCCAGCTCCCCTGAGACTAAGCCCAGAGCTTTTTTTCCCATCACTGCCATGCAGCTGGTTCGGTGGCACATTTTAGCTAATGTTATTGAAGACAGGAGAAGTGGCCTCTGATATGTGTGAAAATGAAGGCAAAATGCTCAACTATTTCACTTGAACGGGAAAGCGTATCAAAGTAGATACTTGACATCAAACCAACGTAACATTTAAAAAATATATATGAGCAGTATACATTTAGAGCAGTATCTGGCCATCATCTTCCAATTCCCAGGCTTCCCATAACGCAGGCAGCTACATGCAGAGCTGAGGATAAGGCAGAAGCCCAAGAATTCTGGTTTGGAGAACTTTCCTCCTCATCGCATAAGCAACTGCAAGTCACAGGCTCCAAGCAGGAAAACATTCATTAGCCTTGAGTTACCAATTCAGACCAAGGATCTCCTCCTTCTGCCCACACAACTCCAGGGGAAGTCTGGGATGGGGACGGAGAGAGCAGAATGATGGGGCTAGTCCAAAACACAAATAATGCATTTCCTCCCAAATATAAAAACAACACTTGAGGCCAGGGTGTAATAATAGGTTTTCCCAGTATGGTTGCTTTCATAGTACGTTCTGAGTGTCCCTTGATTATACTTGTAAGAACACGGAGTCTGGATTTGTTCCTTCCTTTCCTTCTTCTCCTGTCTTGCTTCCTTCCTTCTTTCCTTTTCCCATAGTCACATGCTGACCTGCTCCTCTGCACCAGTCCCTATACTGGGACCAGGGATATTGGCCTTAT
This sequence comes from Murina feae, assembly GCA_004026665.1. Lineage (NCBI taxonomy): Eukaryota > Metazoa > Chordata > Mammalia > Chiroptera > Vespertilionidae > Murina > Murina feae. The sequence goes on from PVJC01009697.1 coordinate 1,542, forward strand.
CTCACCTTAGACCTAGTGGAGGAGATTGGCCATTGATGCCAAGAGAGTATGACAGGCAGGAGAACAGACTAGTGCTATGGCCCCCTCAGAAAAGATGAAAACATTCAAAGTCATGTAGGGAAATCATTCATTCATTTGAAATGTTGGAGGTCAGGATCAAAAGAGGCATCTCAAAACGTATGACATTTTACGCTCAGCACTGCAAATCCAGGCTTCAAAGCTCGTCAGGAAAACATGCCTTGGAAGAGATTCCTGCATTCTACGGTATGAAATCTTAATAACAAGAGATGAGAACACAGCTATTTTCTTTTTCCCTTAGAGAGCAGAGTGGGGAGGGATAAAAGAATATGCTTAAGGAGCACTGCTGCTCTTAGTCTTCATTAAATTCATTAAATTTTTATTGTGTTTTACTTTTCAAATTACCTTGGCATGGATTATCTTCATTTTGCTTTACAATATCTCTAGGGAGTGGGCACTGTTATTTCCATTGTACTTGCGAGAAAATGGAGGCTCAGAGAGGTAAGCGGGTCTCTTAAGGGCTCACAACCAGCCCCAGGAGGAATGGGCTTGTCCAACCCACCACCGTCTGCCTGCACAGCCCATGTCCCTCCCTCCAGACTGCAGTGCCTCTGTGCGTGCCAGGAGTCCTGGGAAACGAGTCATGTTGATCAAATGCAGTCTCCCAGGCATCGCACGTGGAGTAGAGGTGTGTTCAAGAGGCTCCGGGGTGTTGAGAAGAGAGTAAAGTGGGTTTTAATGGAAAAGATTGTTCTACTTATAGTGGCTCCAAAATAAAAATAAAAAAGTGATTCACTCTTCAGGCCTGACATGTTTTGAGAGACAGACATGCCTGTAAATTTGGCCAGACTCGTGGGTGCCAGATGATAATTGACAAAGACCCTAGGGCTTGGCGATGCAGCCAGGACTTCCTCATGTTCCTCGCCGGGCTCTCCAGGGGCCGAGCACAGTGCATAATTAAGTCAGATGGCTGCAGAGGGGAAGAGATGGGTCATTTTCTCTATGGAGAGGGCTTCTTCTTGGCAAGACGTAGAATGACACACTTCAGGCAGCAGGAAGATCATTTCCATAAAAGTTGGGAGGGAGGGAGGGAGGGAAATCACGGTTACTGAAAGACAAACAAAGCCCAAATACCATAAACAGAGTATGGAGTTCCCAACCAGAGGCACAATTATCTCTTACCTCAAACTTGGAAAGGACTCAAGTGAGCATTATAAGAGATTTTCTCATGCACATGAGTAATTGCCCCACTCATTAAAACGTTATAGATGAGCCTCACTTGGAAAGCAGCAAAGTGTGAATTCCAATGCAGGACCTGGAGGAGGCTGAAAGAGGCCCCAGGACATCCTAGCAGAGCGCTCCAGGCAGCCCAACAATCTTCCTGGAGGCAAGATGTCCACGGTGAGAAGATAGATCCAAAGATAAAAAGGTATCACCTATCTGAACACCACTATCATACACTCATAGATGCTTTCCACTGCCCTACCATCCATGTAATGAAAACACAAGTCCATACTTATGCATGGGATATTATTTATGTCCAGAATATTGAGGGGGGAAAATGCTTTTTTCCATCTCACTTATAATTTAACCACTTAGGACTCTTCCTCCTTGGACCGAAGTCAGTACCTGTTAAGAAGAAAGAACTGATGGAATGGATAACAATGTAATTAATGAAGGTGTGATTCACGTGGGATTTAATGGCATGACAGAGAACCACACCGATATCCTTAACCCACTAGTTTTGGGGTACCATCTTCCAATTATAAATGATTTCATGATATTTAAGGCTGCTGAGCCACCCAAGAAGAGCACAGATATAAATGTCAAGCCTTAGAAGTTCTAGTTCGGCGCCTTGAGAGATCATGTCTGAGCAAACTTAGGAATTTGAAATAATCAGATTTGAATTTTTAACTCTGTGTATCATCCTGAAAACACTGTGACATGGTTGATAACAGTAACATTCACCAAGATAGAGAAAGAGTAACAATGGAAACAAAAATTAATCTGTTTGATATAAGACCTGCTAGAGCCCATAAGCAATTGATTACCAACATTTCAAAGGAGCAGAAATAGAAAGAACACACTCAAACACTGAAGATGATAATTTACTTTTCTCTGCTTTCGTGTGGAAATGAGTCCCTTGACTCCTGTTCCTTGTTGTTATTTATGCCATTTGTCATCCAATGTGGTAACTTCGCTCCTTCATACTACAGCACAAAGACTATTGAGTTAGGGCAAGCGTTTTCCTTGGGAAATTCTAGGCATGTCACACATTCAGACTCACTTTATCTTTAAGGGCTGAACAAGATAAATGTTACAGGAAGATAACATGTCTCCATTGGGTTTGCTGGGAGAAGGGACAGCCATCCAGTTACTTCATAGAAAGGACGGATAACCTGGACTGACAGTGATGACTCTCCCCTGAATGTATATCAAGTACACTGTGACAACCCTCAAAATACGACATTACCCCCAGGTAGTTCTCCTATTTTGATTTTTATAAAGTTTCTTCTGATTATAAAGGAATAAATTTCCATTGTAGTATGTTTTTTAAAAAATATTAAAAAAAGAACAAAACAAAAAATTACCTTCAACTGTACCAGAGATCACCACTTTTAATAACTGCCTATATTTTAGCCCTGTTGATTTCTACTTGTTATACTAACTATATGTATTTTGGAGTATATGACACCATTATGCACATACCATTTTATACCAATTTTTCTCTAACATTATACATTGACTATTATCTCATGGCATTAAATATTTTAATAACATTATTTTTATTGGCTAAATAACACCTTACGATATGACTATGTCTAACTAATTTAACTAATCCCCCATCAATGGAAATTTGGTTTGTTTCCAGTTTTTTGTTAGTATTAGTAGCAAAACTAAAAAGTCCTCATATTTAAATCTGGTTACGCCCCTGTATTAGTCAGATCAGGGACAGGATGGTAGATGCAAAAGTAGTTTCATGAAGAGCATTTACATAGGTAGCAGTAGGTTTAAGGGAAACGAACCAAGATGGTGAGATAAAAGGGGATGAAGCCAGAAACAGCAGGGAAGCCACAATTAACCAGGCACAAGGCTACCAGAACGCTATGAGGGCTATGGTAGAAAGAGGAGAAATGGTACAGGGAATGTGGCCTTGAGTGAGGAAGACAGCCATTCCCAAACCATACCCCAGTAGGAAGAGAGCCAAGGAGGGGGAGGGAAAACTGGCCCACTCTTTCCACCTGCTCTCTGACTGCTCTGGCTTCCCAACAGCAGAACCCAGTCAGCAGGCAAAGAGCAAGGTAGCTGGGTTGACATGGTCCATTGAGTTCAGCTCCCTGAGCACAGAGCAGGGTAGAGAAGATGTTCGATGTCTCAACACACACAAAGAGAGACTAATATCCAGATCAACACCCTGGCATATGCCCTCTTTACATTAGGGCCATGAGTGCTAGGTTTAAAACACAGACTGTGTGAAGCTCCAGGTGGGTGCAAAGAGGCCCAGCTTGGGTAAGCCTGTCTGTGCCGAGTCTAGGACTGGGGCAACCTCCCCTCCCCAACCAGGCTTAGCATGCAACAGCCACTGAAGAGCATACTTGGTCACTGAGCCAGTGCTAACTAGACCAGTATATGAGTAGAGTACACTCAGAAAGTTCCAGAATTAGGCTAGCTACCTAGGTCAATTATATAATAGGGGCTGCTCCCTATCACAATTCTTACATAATTATTAAGCCTAGCTAGCTGAGTGTCTTCTTTGAGTCCCACTTTTTAGTTCATAGTCACTGTTACAGAGTGGAGTTCTGCTCTTAATACTGACTAGTGTTCTGTGGCCTGGACACCCTGCCTAACTTTGACCAGCTCTGTCTTGCTGTCAAGCTCTGCTACCAGGCTGAATACATTTGGCTGTCGATCTGAGCCCAGATGGAAGCTAGTTTAAAGTATTTTTAGGTACTGTGTTTTGGGTCAATCCTACAGTCTAGTTATGATTCAAACCACAGCCTGAATCTTCTATCCATTGAGGTTCCATTTATGTATTGGAGTTAATTGTGCAATAACTGGTTAAGCAGTAAGGTTTACTTACTGTGAGAAAAGGCAATAAAAATTCAGGTAATCTGGCTGTGCCTTTTAGTAATGACATCACCTCCCTTCTATGGTCCCTGACCCTCAGGTCTGGCAATATGGGGTTTCAATGTTCTGCTTAGGACCTGGAAAGTAATTTGGAAAACCACCTTCTATAATGTAGAGAAATTGCTCATTTTCCTTGTCTGATCTATGTCAATGAACTCTTTTGCTGGGTCCCTGGCCATGAAGTATGCTTCCCAACAGCATTGTGGGAAGATATGCCTCTTTAGGATCTATATCCTGATGGACTTTGAAGTCAGCAACATCAGAAGTTAATTCCAAGCAGGTCTTCTAGGTCCTGCGCATGCTTTGGTGCTTTATAAATTGCACGAAAGCTTAACTTCGGCTCTTGCAGCCCAATAGACATTATCCTGTGTGCTTCTATTTCAGCTCTTTATTTCCAACAGTACAAGTTCAAGTCCTGTCTTTGTTTTGTCAGGTGGGTCCCATTAAAATCTTGTATTAAGCTTTGCCTCTTTTGAAGTCCCAGACCTCATCCATCTGTTTTGCTTTTTAATGACTTTGTTTAGAATTTTTTCAAAGTTAATGGAAATATTTGAGGGATGAAGAGTCTGGTTAATTGATCTTTTAGTTAACTGAAGGTTACTGTCAACCAATATTTTTAGATTTTTGTTTTTCATTTCACCCCACTTTGAATATCCCTTCTGTTTGCTTCAGGTGCCCATTTTCCATTAAGAACGTTTTCCCTTTCTTCACTCCTATTTTAGTCCCTTCTCCTCTCAAACTTTGCATTGGATACTCAGAAATTATAAGAACCCTGGAAAGAACATGGCAAACCTGATAACCATGGACCAAATACAAGCATCAAATCTGATCATAAAGAAGCAGCAGGAATGTAAGGCTAAAGAGCACTGGATCATAGAGAAAGCGGACTGTAAAGGAAAGGAAGATTACAGAATATGGCTCCCAACACTGACAGGTAGTTGACCATCCTTACCAGAGTGCTTCCCAAAATGTGTACCAAAAATAAAAAATAAAAATAACAACAACAAAACACATGCTTGCTGAATGTACAATGAAATATTTCTTTCCCTGCAAATTTCAACCAATGCCCTCTACCACTGGTATATACTTTATCTAGAAAATGTCAGTATCACCATTGCTGTTTATGTTTTTTTTCCATCATTGCTGTTTAAATAGAAATTTTAAACTATCCATAAAGAAAGCATTCCTGGTTTGTGCCTAATGTGTGGATTTATAAAGTTAGGGTCTATCTCCTATGTTTTTTCTTATTTCTTAAAAGAGTTCATTATTTGGAGATTTCAGGTCTCACATGGTAAAAGAAGTAAGGTTAAGAACAAGATGATTCGAAGCAATTTCTTCACTGATACTGTTCCTAGGGCAATGGAAACTAAAGAGAAAATAAACAAATGGGACTGCATCAAAATAAAAAGCTTTTGCACAGTAAAAGAAACCATCAATAAAACAACAAGAAAGCTCACTGCATGGGAAAACATATTTGCCAATGTTATCACCAATAAGGGTTTAATCTCCAACATTTACAGGGAACTCATACAACCTAACAAAAGGAAGATAAACAACTCAACCAAAAAAAATGGGCAACGGACCTAAATAGATATTTTTCAAAAGAAGACAGAAGGCCAGAGACATATGAAAACTTGCTCAAAGTCCCTAATCATCCAAGAGATGCAAATCAAAATGACAATGAGGTACCATCTCACACCTGTCAGAATGGCTATCATCAACAAATCAACAAACAACAAGTGCTGGCAAGGATGCAGAGAAAAAGGAAACCTCCTGCACTGCTGGTGGGAATGCAGACTGGTGCAACCACTGTGGGGAACAGTATGGAGTTTCCTCAAAAAACTAAAAATGGAACTTCCATTTGACCCAGTGATCCCACTTCTAGGGCTATATCCCAAGAAACCAGAAACACCAATCAGAAAGGATATATGCATCCCTATGTTCATAGCAGCACAATTCACCATAACTAAGATTTGGAAACAGCCTAAGTGCTCATCAGCAGATGAGTGGACTAAAAAACTGTGGTACATCTACACAATGGAATACTATGCTGTGATAAAAAAGAAGGAATTGTTACCATTTGCAACAGCATGGAGGGAACTGGAGAGCATTATGCTCAGTGAAATAAGCCAGTCAGAGAAAGATAAATATCACATAATCTCACTCATTTATGGACTATAATGAACAACATAAACTGATGAACAAAAACAGATCCAGAGACAGAGAATCATTGATCAGAATATCAAACCTCAGAGGAAAGGAAGGGGAGGGTGGGGGGAAGGGGAGAGATCAACCAAAGGACTTGTATGCATGCATATAAGCTTAACCAATGGACACAGACACCAGGGGGGTGAGGGTATGAGTGGGGTGGGGGTGGGGGGGTAATGAAGGGAAAAGGACACATATATAATACCTTAATCAATAAAGAAATGTAAAAAAAAAAAAGAACAAGATGGTCCGTCCCTTTGCTTCTTTCACATACTTGAGCGTCATGTATCATGACCAGGATGAAAATGACAGGACACAAAGTTCCTAAACACCTGAGGCAGGTGAATCAGAACTAGTTCCAGCGTTTGGAAGTTGGGTGGCATAAACAGGCATGTCCAATTCATGAAGAGAATTTACCAAGCAAAGTGGGACCTCTAAACCAATACTAAACGTGAACAAAAGGGCAGCCTGTCCTTAGTTTCAGGATTGGAAGTTAAGTCTTTACCAACAAATCTTTTTGTCTTCTCCATAACGCACCCATTTGCTATGAATAAAACATCCCCGGCTATAATCATCAAGGTTCCAGTACTCAGAAAAGAACAAAACTAGGAAGAGAAAACTCATTATAAAACACCCTCTTAAGAAAACTCTTATTTTTAAATTAGTCTAATGGGTTCTGTTTCAAGAAGAAAAATCGAGTGGGATAAACATCCCTCATTTCAGACGCTACAAGCAGTTTGACGTTTACAGTCTCTCCTCTGTTCTTCCTAGATTGCTGAGAAATATGTCAGATCTTGAGCCTGATAAATACCTGTATCCATGTGCGCTTATCCACAAGCTTTGGTACAAATGTAGTCACACTGTGTGTCCCCAGTTAACGGCTTGAGTCCATGTTAATTGGTTAGTACTAGTCCCAGAACCCACCACCATAGGAACCCACACCCATTGTCCCATCATCCCATTTCCCAGAGATCAACCCTACGAGAGTGGGCAGCCTTTTCATTAAATATTACACAATACAGGAAATCACATTATATTCTCTTTTCCCAGAAACCTTTATAAGGAAGACTGTTTCCTTCTAAGCAATATTTCCCTCGTAATTCCAGCATCAACCCTTCTAAAGAGACTACTTTCAATGCCTCACTAGGGAGAGAAAAATACTAACTTATAAACATAATCTCTTGAAAAATACCCCTTTACACACAATTCTGATTATACCACTCGTCTTAAAAAGCTTCAGGGTCTCCCAATTATCTACAGATTCGGATTCAAGATCTGCAGCTTGACCTACAAATCCTTTCACGGCTTAGCCTCTGCCTATATTTCCAACAACAAATTCTGTCACTCAGCCATAAGTCGTCACTTCAGCCATGCCCAACTTCCTGCAGGTCCTCAGAGGTTCTCATGCCTCTGTGTTTTTCTACTCGGTGCTTCTTCTGAATAAGATGCCCCTCACAACCACCACCTTCACCACCACTGCTACCATCTCCAGCCTCTCCTTCACCTGGGAAATATCTCCTCATCCTTTGAGGCTGAGCTAAACATCAGCTTAGGAAGTCTTTCCTGGCCTTTGGAGGAAGAGTCAGTGGCTACATCTCATCCAACTTATTACACAACTCAGCATCATACTGGTTTCACTTGTAAGCACTGCAAGATTCTTAATCTTGTGTAACTGGAGCCTCGCAGGATGTCTGATGTGAAGTGAAATGATTCTGGAAGTTATTACATATGAAACAAGTAAAGGAAATGGGTCTGAAGAAGACTCAAGGAAGCTGTAATAGTTCTTAATAATACAAACAATAACCTCAGCTAGGTTACTATTTGGGTGTCTTGTGTGTGATAGACATAATACTAAAGTTCATTTAATTCCCCACAAGTCCTCTATGAAAGAGGCACTTTTATCATCCTCATCCCCATCTCCATGAGGTAAAGGAAACTACTCAGATCACAGAGCTTATCAGTAGCAAGGCCAGTGGTCAAAATTGGTCGACCTATTGCCAAAGTCTAGTCTTACTGGCATTGCAGCACCCTGACCATATCTGACTTTAGGATCATTGGTCTCGATCTCTTTCTTCAGCTCTGAGTTGGCTAGCTATGTGGTCTTAAACAAGTCATTTCCCCTCTATCCTTCCTTAAAACCCCGCTTACCCTAGATATCCAATCCACCACAAGTTTTACTCCTTCTACCTCTTAAGTTTGCCTCAAATACAAACACTCCGCTCTCCATCTCCACTACCAAATCCCTAGTTCAATCCATCTCTGATCTAACCTTGTGCAGTAATGCAGTAAATTCTTAACTCAGCACTAGTGTTCTAACACCTACTCAGACTGGGGTTCAATCCAAGATTTGTAGTACAACCAGACTGAGCTCTCCCCCCACTCACACTTATCAATGGCTCATCATTTATTTAAAAAAAAAAACACAAATTCTTAACATGCACACAATACCTTTGTCCCCACTCTAGTTACACCCCACCTCTCTCCCCACTATTCCCTGAGAGACAGCCTTTCAATTTCTCAAACTCCTTTCCTCCTCATAGCCTTTGCAGATGTTGTTCCTCAGCCTGAAAGGCTCTTCCCTTCCTTCATCAACTCTTCAACACTTCCTCACCCTTAAGATCACCTCAGGGGTTGCTTTGTTGGGGAAGCCTTCCCTGTCCCCCAGATCAGACAGACTCCCATTGGACATTCTCAATGCCCACTCTTTATTTCCCCATTTATTGGTACCTGACAAGAACATACTTCTGTAATGATTTAACCAGGATTTGCTTGTCTCCCTCACAGGCTATAACCTCCAGGACAGCAGATTCCAGGTCCACTTTTGTCCCTATGTAAATGTACCATAAGTATTTGTTAAATGTTGAAAGAATGTACGTCAGTTTCCTCGTCTGATCAATGAAGGGATTCAACCATGTGATCTGACCTCTGAGGTACCACCAGCCAGGACAGCCATCTCCTTAAGAACTAAATCACTTCCTTGTTATGGAGGCCTTAACCAGACCAAGAGGGAGGAAGACTGTAGCTCAGGAGAAGGAAGCACTTTCTAATAAGAGGGACAGCCATCAATGAACGTGTTTCCCTAGAGTAATGGAACTAATCTATCAGCAGTTACGTGACCCTCTGCCAGGAAGGCAGTAGTAATAATTCCTGTGTCCAGTGAGAATGAGAATAAATGAACTCCCTCTCAACTCGGAGTCTATGATCCTATATCTATGTGAATTAACCTGACTCAACTCTAAATCCCCACCATGTGATTAAATAGTAAGATATCTTATAGCAAGATCCACATATGTTAAAATAAGTTTTTAATCCCAAAGGTAAATTGACACGTTATATTTTTATTATATCGATCCACCTTGGGCACTTGGTAAAAATACAACTCTCAGACTCCCAGTCTTGAAATTTTGGTTCAGTAAGTCTGGCTATTTTTTATATATTTTTTATTGATTTTTTTTACATAGAGGAAGGGAGAGGGATAAAGAGCTAGAAACATCGATGATAGAGAAATATTAATCAACTTCCTCCTGCACACCCCCTACTGGGGATGTGCCTGCAACCAAGACACATGCCCTTGACCGGAATCGAACCTGGGACCTTTCAGTCCACAAGCCCACGCTCTGTCCGCTAAGCCAAACCGGTTAGGGCAAGTCTGGCTATTTTTAACAAGAGATTCCAGGGATTCAGGTGAGTTTAGAAAACTTTTACTATTGTGAAAAAAGCCTTGGACTTGGAGTTAGAAAACCCAGGTTCCAACCAGACTCTATGGCCAATCAGCTCTAGGACCCTGGTGAGTTGTGTGATGTAAGTTCCATGACTTTGGCATCATCTTGGAGAGAGGATCAACACATTTAAATGGCCTAATGTGAGCTTACACGAAAGCTGGTTCTTAAAGATAGCATGTGCTCCGTGGATCTTAATCTCACCACCTCTGCAAAGGATTTCTAAAGCTCTTGTCTCCAAAGCTTACAATGAATTCGTTTAATGTGTGCTTCCCTTCGGGGAGTGAAGGCATATTTCACTTTCCTCAAAAATGATGAGAATGTTGGCAAAGATAAACTCAGCCACCTCAGTGACCAACTGTCAAAACAAGGTTTCGGGATTTCAAAAGCTTCTCCCCACAAATGAGCCTTTTAGAACAGATGTGGGATTACACATGACATCCATCTAAGGTAAAAGCTTGCCTTCATTTTCCTTCCTGTCACTCTTATTTTGTCCAAGATTCTATCACCTTTGGAAAATGAATTTAAGAAGCATTATGGGAGTAGGAATGCAAGAGCTTATCCAAATCACTTTGTTTCTGCTTCTGTACTGGAAATTTGTAGAATTGATACATTTTGGGATGTTGAAAGGGAATTGGAAGTTGATATTTTTCTTGAAAAACCCAGGAACTAGGACTCAAACCGACTAGTCAGAGCCCATGGTTTCAGTTAAGTTTCATTTATTGTCTAAAGCCTTCTCTAAACTCCACATTTTGCTCATTTCTGCAATTGGAGAAGAAAATTTGGCACAGTTCCTACCCTCAGGGAGCACATACTCAATCACTAGCTTCATTCAGTGTAACTTTGTGCAGTAATGGAAATATTCTCTCTCTCACTAATGTGGTAGCCACTAGCTACATGTGGCTATTGAACATTTGAAATGTGGCTAGGAAATGGAAGCTTTTAATTGTATTTAATTTTAATTAAATTAAAGTTAAATAGCTACATATGACTCCTACACAGCACAGCTCTAGAATAAAAGATATATATTTTAAAAAGAAAAGTATTAAGGGAAGGAAAGAGAGGAGAAAAAACAGAATGTGGCGAGTATGATTATAAGTGCATATATAATAAGCTATCAGCTGTCAACCATGTGAATTCAAACTTTTCATTCAAATGTTTAAGGGTCAGGGTGAAGATGGTTAGAAAAAGATGCAGATTAAAGATTTCATTTAAAGAGTAGGGGTGTTCATCAGATGGAAAAATGGGGGAAAGAGACTTTGGGATAGAAGTCTCAACCTCATGGAAGCTTGAAAGCACACAGTGGGTTTTTAGGATAATGGTTTGCATTGGTTTGGCTCGGTTTGGTTTGGTTTGGTTTGGTTTGGTTTGGCTTATTTTAGTTTGGGTTGGTTCCATTTGATTTGGTTGGATTGGATTAGATTGGTTTGGTTGAAGCACTGGATACTTGGGAAGGAGGTAGAGTGAGGAGGGAGGGCCAATAATGGAATGGGACGGGGGCTAGGGCCAAATCCTAAAGGAGCCCGATGTATAGTTCTGAAAGGGTTGGGCTTTTGTCCAAAGGCAAATATTTCTCTCAGGTATACTCTAGAGCTTTCCAGTGGTGGATGAGATGTTTGTTGCTTGTTTATTTTTCCAGCAATGGGAATGAGAGCTGGTGTTTTCATTGTCTTTAACTTCCCACTTCAGCTTCATGCTTGTATTTTCTCATTGCACAACATTCTTGGTTTCTATATTCACTCTGCCTCAGAGAAACATAAATAGCAAAGTTTTATTCAGCTGCAGTCTTTCTTTTCTCAGCCCGAAAAAGTACTTCAACCTAACCTTTCCATGCAACAGGTAACTCTGGTTTTCTGGTAGGTACTATCATATTTTCAGGCCTGTCTGGGGCCACCAAGAAGGCTCCAGTGGCTCAAAAAGAAAGAAGGGTTCCAGCTCTTCGCAAGAGTAGAACAGAAGATCTATGCATAGTTTAGTCAAAAACAGTACAACTCTGGAATGACCTTTGAAAGTGATGGAGAGGGACAATGGTCTATGGTCCATTGAAACACTGAAGTCTCTCAAAAGTCCCTTCCTTTTAGGTCAGCACTAAAACACTGTGTTGTTTATTAATTACAAAAAAATCACCCCTTAACGAATATCTATTCTGTGCCAAGGCAGTGTGCTGAACATTTTACCTACTTTATCTATATTGCTGACATTTAGTCCTACAACACTGTGCACAAGTGGTATTCCTATCCTTAGTTTACATGCAGACAGAGTGAAGCTCAGAAACACTGTACAGCTTGTTACTTGCCCAAGTCACGCAGCTAGTAACTGACAGTGCCAGAGTAAGCTACTGAGAGATGTGTTGCTAAAAGACACTGGTGTAACTATTAACAGACAGTATTCCAACTCCTCCACTTACCCTGCCTAGTGATCTTGGGTAAGTCTCTTGATACTTCAGTCTCTGTTACTTTACCTATAACGCTGGAATAATTAGACCTTCACTCCAACTCTGAAAGGTATGGAAATAGCTTAGAAAATTTCATTAAAGCAGGAGATATTTGGAAGTCACTCAATCACCAAACCAATATGTGACAAGAACCTACAATTTACAGAGCCTTCACTTAGGAGCTAAGACTATAAGAGGAATATTAAGACCCCAAGAAACTTTCCACTTGGCATTTAAAAATCATAATCATTATAACACACCACTCACCCAGTCAGGCGTAATCCCCATTCACATATAATTCTATAAGATAGTAGGAGGTATTCATTCATGTTGCCCACTCTAGAGACCAGTATCTTTAATGTTTTAGGCAGAGGAACATCTCAAGTACAGAGAACTATATGCCTACCCTGAGACTCTCCATCTAACCTCCTTGCTGAGTTCTTCACACTCTCCAATCTTTCTGTCAAACATATGGACGGATACCCAGAATACAGAACACAGAACACACAGCAGGTTACTCGCCAGAACACTATACAAGCCTGCTGTTGGCTTACTGAGAGTCACCTATATTCAATCCAAATGTGTTTAGTCTAATTGTACTTACTAGTAAAATGACATAATTTATGAATTTTTGGAATCCAATAAAATATGAATGCAGTAAGAGTTATGTCTATGGGAAACAATTTCAATACTTTGAAAAGCCTCCATAAAGAGGAATCACTAAGTAAGTGCTTTGGAAATAGATGTATGTGAGATGACTGTGAATAATGGGGGCAGGTCATGAAAGTCCAGGATTCTATGCCCACGTTGCTTCACAAAAGTTTTTATATTCTTACTAGAGGCCTGATGGACAAAATTCGTGCCACAAGAAGGCCTTCCTTTCCCTGGCTGCTGAGACTGGCTTCCCTCCAGCACCTGGGACCCGGGCTTCCCTCGCAGCCCCAGCTTCATCCAGAATGTCTCCCAGAAGGACATCCAGCCTAATTAGCACATTATGCTTTTATTATTATAGATTCTGTGTTAAAGAAAGAAGAACTAGAAACAATATTGTGCAAGCAATGGTTGTGATTTCTGAAAGAAGAATGACTACAGTCAGTGAACATGCCCAAAGAAAAGCTTTGGCCTAACAGCAAAAGACTGGCAGAAGCATGCACATGTAGATTCCCTACATTAAAATAAAATGGCTTATGGTATGTGTGTATCATTTTATCCCCACTTTAACCAACTTCTCTTTTAAAAAAAAAACTATGGCATTTTTTTAAATATGTGTTTTTTAATTGAGAGGATTAGAATGGAAGGGAGGGAGGGAGGGAGGGAGGGAGAGAGAGAGAGAGAGAGAGAGAGAGAGAGAGAGAGAGAGAGAGAGAGAGAAGGAGCGTGGGGAGAGAGAAAAAGAGAGAAAGAGACAATAACATGGGCATGAGCCCTGATGGGGAATTGAACCAGTGAAATTTCAGTACATGGGATGATGCTCAACCAACAAAGCCACACCAGCCAGGGCTAACCAACTTTTCAAAAAGCCATCTAGCTGGTCCCTATCATATCTGATAAGAGGATTTCTACTGCATTAAGAGAGCAGAGTTATCTTGGTATTTTTAAGATTATAATTTTATGAGGATGGCAAAATATTGCTGAACATGGCCAAGCCCATGATCTGAAAGAAAGCTACATTTAGTTATTCTGTCCCTTATGGGACATATTATAGGTTCAAATCTTCAAGCTTTTGCATAGAACCTGGAGGAGACCTACACTCAGACTGGCTGCAGGGACATCGCTATGCCCTGCAGGTTCAGGTGTGCTTTGGTATGTCTGACACCTTATTCGATCTCTCACGGCATTTGGTCAGATTGGGTGAGTTTTGTTGTTTGTTTTTGTTGTTGTTTTTCTCAATATCTAGGACTCTGATTCCTGTCTTACTCTTTGCTTACACTCTTGATCAAATGACTGATTCTTCACAATTCATGTCCATGGAGGCAGCACTTGCCTCTAACTTGCTGTAAAAAATGCTTTAGCAGGTTTCACTCCAAAGTGGCCCCTAATGAGCAATGAACTGTTTCTACTTGGCAAATACTAAACTATTCCACAAATTTTCATACCCACGTATATGTAGGACTACTTATTGGTTATCTACTGAATCATTTTAGAATGATTTCTAAAATGGGGATTAAAATGTGTGAAAATTAGTACATTGCTAAAATGTGCTGACCTCTAATTCAGCAGTTACCAGACAAGTCTGGCTGTTTCTATAACAGACAGAGTTCTTTCTGTGTGCAGACAAACTCAAATGGTTGGAATTCTAGCAATTTTCAGAAAGGATGCATTGTTTCCAGAGCATTAGCATGATAGTCTTAAGTTGACTCTGATCTTGCGTTGCCTCTGCTCTTGATTTACCAAGTAGATCTACAGAATTACAGTTAGGCTTTATGTCTGCTGTTTGTTTGGTTCCTGAGAAACCAATTGTGTTGCTACCATTTTGACTATTATCATGGCGTTCTTACTATTGGTGTAAAATTTTTGAGAACCACTGTTCTGCTATCGATCAGAATGGCTGTCTCTTCGTCCTGAGAATTCTATATTTATGCACCCTTTTGCAGCTGCCATCTCTCTGCCCTGATTGGTGTCCTCTCTGCTGTGGATGATGTTGGGAGCTTAATCCCATTTTTGGCTCAGAAAGTTCCTTCCTATTTTGAGTCTGAATTGGAAAAGATCCTCATTTACAGCTCCACAATATTTCCTGGGTCATTCCACTAAGCATCTCTCCAGCAGCCAATACGTTTAAGCACGCCAAGCCAAAAATTTCATGTCCATGAATATGTAAACAAAATTGTAATATCCTGCAAAATACTGGAATTGGGTTAGTTTTATCATTCTCTCCTATAGACAGCTTTTCTTGTTTAGACAACACACTTAATGGTCTCCATACCTCTGGTCTCCCTTAACCTGGATCCATCTCTACTGAACTACCAGATTCGATCATTTCACCCTGTTTCAAAATAAATAGAGCAACAAATAAACTAATTAACTGAGTGATCTACCTTATATATACACCACAAACAGACTAAAATTTAAACATTTCTAGTCCAGAATGCATACCATCCAAGGTATAAACCCAATCAAACTTTCTGATGCACACACACACCCCAACTCCCTTTTCTATAGTCTTCATTTTAATAAAATTAAGCTGCTCTTGGCACCTGGTTTTAAGATCCCCTGCCTTGCATTTGGTGATACATCTGCATGACAGCCCTTTCCCTTACTTTGTGGGGTTCACATCCTACCATATCTTCAGAGTTTGCCCTAACACCACCTCCTAAAAGTAACTGTCCTAAATTATCGTATGCAGGAAGTGATCTCTCTCTCCAAATCCCAGTGATACATCCCCTGACTACTCCTTTAAACTCTGCACTTTAATCTTTGCATCTGAGTCCACTGCATCTGCCATTCAGATTATAAGCTTCTTGATAATGGAATGCGTGTCATGTTCATCTTCCTATCCTCCTACTCTTGTACCTGCCTCTGGGCCCCACAAGTAGCAAACAGTCAGCAAATGAGCAAATGAATGAAGTGGATGGATGGATGGATGGATGGATGAGTGGATGGATGGATGGATGGATGGGTAGATGGATGAATCCAACATACATATAACCAAATGGTTCCTTCTTTCTAAAGTTTTATTTCTTGACCTTTTTTCTTAGATGTCCTGGCCTTGCTAGAGTATCCCAGGCAGGGCTCAGTGGATTAGCAGGGAATCTCTCTCTTGCTTTTGAGGCAGAAAAGTGCACCTTTTTGCAGGGCAGAAATGGAGCACAAAAAATTGTGCTGAGAAAATTCCTCCCACCCACACCTTCCGAGAAAGCAAAGACGGGATTTTACCCAGCCTCTGGCCCCCATCCGTACATAGGGTGATCATATACTTTTGAGATTGAAAGAGCAGTTTATTAATGATTAGTCTGGGACAATAGATATAACCCAGGGAGGGTTGTGCCAAGCAAAAAGGGACAAGGGGTCTCCTCATCCTTGGATATGTTTCATCATCTGTCCACCTGTACATCATCTGGGGATAAATAAAACTAACCTCCGAGTTTTCCACAAACCACCTAGCGAGCGCACAAAGAACCTGGCACACAAATGGTACTCAACACATAATAGTTCCTTTCCCTACTTCTTGCACTTATCTTATCTATCATATTTTATATTCACGGACCTATGGATTCTTCTCAACAAACCCTTGTAGCTACCATAGGGGACATTATCATCTCCTTTTACTGGGAAGCATGCTGACACTCCAAGAGATCACATGTGATGTCATATGTGATGTGTGTGATGGAGCCAGGATTTCAACCCAGGCCATCTGTCTCCAAACTGAAACCCTAATGCAACACCCAGGCTTTGTAAGCCCCACAGTGGGACTTCAAATATGACTGGACACATTGTGACATGTGGCTGAAATCATGTGACAGTGGGGCTGAGGGCTGAGAAAAGGACACCTTTGGTCCACACTCTTCTCCACCTCAGGGGAGACAGAGAATCCAGCCTAGACACACCAGTTTCACCAGCCTCATCTATTCCAGGACGTGACAATTTCCTGGCTCTGTCATAATCAGTTTCACGCTCCATCTCAGAGTGGCTGCACTTCAGCAGAGGATGGGAAGAGAGCCAGAACTCACTGCAGTGGTCTAGGCTGATTAGAAGCCCAGGGTTGGTCAGGGAATGGTAACAGTCTGGCAGGAGGCAGTTTCCGTTTTCTGGAAGGTTCAACAAGCGTGTGAAAACATCAGTTAGGTGTACACATCTATAAGCATCCTGGCGAGAGATCAACTGCCCGCCTCTGCTCCCAAATGAGACAAAACAATTAGCAAAGCCAGGCGCTATCCCTTCTGTTCATGATTCATTTCCAAAAGATGAATGGTAATTTGTCTAACTCATACATTATTCCTTTATCTTTCTGTTCTTAAGTGAAAGGGTGAGCTGATCTTGACTCCCCTATGAGAGATGCAAACTTACAAAAGTCCAACCCAATTTATTCATGAATACTGGTACCATATGGCTTTCCTCCTCTAAATTTAAATATAACACCACTCATGCCTTAGCATTTCCTTCTTGTCCATGTCCTTCCTCGCCTCCAGAGCTAGCCCATCCTCTGTGGACCTGATTTCTTCCCCTCCATCATCGTCCAAGACTGTGCTCCATTGGCCATCCCTTCTACTCATCTGGCTTCTTCCCTTCAGCCTGCAAACAAGCTCACATCTTGGAAATCCTTAAAAAACAAACAAACTTATTTTCCCCTTCCAGCTCCCATCTTGCTTCTCGGTTTTTCCCTTCACCAATCATATTGAAAGTGTAATCTGTATAGTTGTCTCTACCACTCAGTTCCCTTCTGCCCTCAGTCCTTTACAATATGGCTACCCACAGACTCCAATGAAAGATCATTGCTGGGTCAACAATAATCCGACAATGGCAACCAACCTCACTAGTCGCATGAGTAAACTTGTCAAACACAGCACCCTCGCTTATTTCTTTCCCTCTTTCCCCCAACATTACAGCCAGAAACATGGGGGGCATCCTCAGGGCATTCTCTCCACAGCTAATCAATCATGAAACTTGCATAAAGAGTCCTAGATGGAGAATGGAGAGCCTGGACCCTAGGCTTGGTCTTGCTACCAAATTGCTTTATGACTTTATATTGGCCACTGTTGTGTTGAAGTCAGCATCCTCATCTGCAGGATTGAGGATGAATATAAGAGTGAGGGAGCTCAACCCTCACTTTGGGCATAATCCACCTAAGTCGTTGCCTTCCAGGCCCTTTGTCTACCAAGTGCCAAAGGATTATTTATTTTAGGTTTATAGTCTCATTCCCCTCCAAACACTGTCTATCCCACCCCTCCTCTTTTTAATTGTTGCTAACACAGCTGAATGATCCATCATGTTCCCCATAGCCCTGGTTCTGAATGTTCCCAACTGGCAAGGAACTGAGATTTCCATTTCATCAAAGCCTGTTTTCATTAACAATTCAAGTGTCATTGCATTATTGAGCCCTTGTTTTGCTATGGACAAGCGAAATCATAACATTGAGGAGTTTCCCAATGAAGGGCCAAAAATATTAAGGAGGAAGTGATATCTGATGCTATCCAGTGATGGAGAAGAAATTAAACAACTTTAGGAACTACGTTTAATACAGACCTGGCACCATGCTGCAGCCGAGCCGAGGTCCAGGCTTCTGAACACGCATCTCCTTACCTGGCTACACGGAAGGGAGATAGCCAATAAGAGGCCAGTTCCATTTAGTTTGGCTCGCATTTATCATGCCAGACACTGGGCTCAGTGCCAGGCACTGTGACTGGGGAATATAAAAGTGAAGACACATGCCCTGACTGGTTTGGCTCAGTGGATAGAGCGTCAGCCTGCAGACTGAAGGGTCCCGGGTTCGATTCTGGTCAAGGGCGTGTACCTTGGTTGTGGGCACATCCCCAGTAGGGAGTGTGCAGGAGGCAGCTAATCGATGTTTCTCTCTCATCGATGTCTCTAACTCTCTATCCCTCTCCCTTCCTCTCTGTAAAAAATCAATAAAATATATATTTTTTTAAATCAAAGTGAAGACACAATCTTCGTTATCAAAGCCCTCACTGCCAAGGATCCAACAATCCATCTTTTTCCCAGGAAGATGGTTGGTGTATTGAAGTAAAGAGGACAGGGTTCTCGTCTCAAGCAGACCTGGTTTGAATTCTGACAACTCCATTCATTATGGTACCTAAGGCAAGTTATTTAGCCCCTGTGGTCCTCTCTTTAGCCACCTGTAAAATGGGAGTAATACCTACAGTACTAATACTAGTGGGAAAGTGCATTAGGCTCTGTCACTTGCTTGATGTGTGAAATTAAACAAATCACTTTGCCTCTCTGATCCTCGGCATCTTCATCTTAAAAAGGAGCTAAGAGGATCCAATTCTGCTTGACAGAGAATATAATGCACGTAAAATTATTCAATAAGCTATAAAAACACATAGGTCCTATAAATGGTTATTATCAGTAACCAAAAGGGAGAGAAAAAGGAAATTCCAGTCTCACAGATCCGTCATTCTCTTCTAATAAAAGTTCATTTTCATTTTTAAAGAACCACTGATATGCCACTTAGTATGTGCCAGTTACCATGCTAACTGGTTCATAATAGTAATCCCTCCTATCTTACACAATGTGTTTAGGGCAGGTACTTTTGTTAAACTGTGTTTATTGATTTTAGATAGAGAGAGGAATGGAGAGGGAGAGAGAGAGAAACATCTATGTGAGAGAAACGATTGGCTGCCTCCTGCACAACTCCCCACCAGGGATCAAGCCTGCAACCCGGGCATGTGCCCTGACCAAGAATCTAATCAGTGACCTTTTGGTGTATGGGACAATATTCAAGCAACTAAGCCACATCAGCCATGGCTAGGGCAGGTAGTTTTATCATCCCCATTTTAAGATGGGAAACTGGAGGGTTAACATATCTTATCACCCAAGTCACAGGGATGGTGGACACTCTTATGCACTCGGCTTCACTGACCACGGAACTCTCTCTAAAACCTAAGCAAACTTCCCCCAAACAACCAGCTAGCTATATGGCTCTGCTCTGTGGCTCAGTTTCCTTCCCTTTAAAATGAGGGAGAAATAGCAGATGGTTCTGCATTTGGTACAGTGATCCTTGAAGATTAAATCACACAAAAACATTTCCAAGAGAGCTTCGTTGTTTTAGTGAAGCAATTTCTTACATGAGCCCCTATTCATTGTTATTAAGTTTTACAATCTGTTTGGTGGGGACAGAGAGCATTTTACAAGTGTAATAACATCTCAGAGAAAGTACATGTTCCTTTAATGCTGACAAAGGGCACAGCAATGTAGCTGATGGAGGCAGCTGTGTGATGCTGGAGGCTCAGTTCCATCATCCCCAATGGAGGCTTCCCAGCCTTCAAGTCTCCAGAAAGCCACCTGCTATTGATAACAGTACCTAATGCGCTGTTCTTCAAGAAATCTCCACGGGCATTTCTACACAGGGGTGGGCACCCTCTGTTGTTTTGGGGGTGAGGGTGTTCTGATTACATGTCCTCCTGCCTACATGTATAGATAATTGGCACAACCAGCACACATTCTCTGTACTTATCCCAGGCCTGGGGCAGAGAACGGTTCATTTCCATGTGCTTCAATCTTAATTGAAGTCTCTTCCTGAAGTAGGTAGGCAATGAGTCCTCTTTGGCAACTGAGGAAACCAAGCACCCTCAGAAAGGAGTGAACAGCAAGATGGATCAGCAAGTTATGGTGGGACAGCATAGCCTGGATCAGGATCAAGTTCTGCCTGCACACTGCCTGGGTGTGGAAACTAGAGAGGTGGCTGGTGAAGGCAAGCCCCCTGACCCTGGGCCGCCACTTGCAAAATACAAAGATCAGCCTCCTCACAGTGTTGCTGTGAAGTTTGAAATAAAATAATGTACATAAAATCCCTAGCACTGTATCCATCACATGACAAGCCCCTAAAACATGTTATTTTCCTCCTTATTCTCTTCCCCAAATCATGTTATTTGGGGAACAGCTGAAGAAATGTAAGAGTTTATTTGTCTGGAAAAATAAAGCCTCAGAGAAAGAAGGTGAGGAGAGGAGAGGAGAGAACCAAGAGTTGTTTCAGGTGGTCCTCAAAAGACAGAACTAACAAGGGATGGGTAAGCGTTCTGAGTTTGGAGTGGGGAGGGTAAGGATGGGGGTTGTATAAAGCTGGCTCATCATAGTGGGAAATTCTCTAACATTCAGTTTCCTTGAAGGTCTTCTGAGGAGTAAATCATTCTTCATCTACAAGTTATGACCTTATAAATAATTCTTCTCATTGGCATTGACAAACAAAAACAAAACAAAAACGATCACTTTAAAAAGACTACTTAAAACTCTTCTGCAAGCATAACAGGCACAAAGAGACTACTCCGAGGCAGATTGTAAGCCTGCAAGTAGCTTCTTTCCCAAATCCCCCAAAAGACTGTTCTAATTGAAGGCAGGGTTTTGTCTTTCAAACAGAAAGAGATCTCCAGGAACCATATCTGTGGGGCTGCCATATCAATGCTGGACAGCCTACTCCCAGACTTCATTTATGTAGGAAAGTCAACCCTTGGTGTTTACGCTATTTTTTAAATATATTTTTATTTATTGTAGAGAGAGAGGAAGGGAGAGAGAGAAACATCCACCAGCTGCCTCCTGCATGCCTCCTACTGGGGATTAAGCCCACAATCCAGGCTTGTGCCCTGACATGGAATCGAATCGGCAACCTTTTGGTACATTGGACAACACTCAACCAACTGAGCTACACCGTCCAGGGTAGCGTTTAAGCTGTTTTTAGGAGGGTCTCTGCTAATCCTAAAGGAATCTCCTCCTGGAACCCACTCTGGTTTTTCTGGTTGTGACAACCAAATCCCCCGTGATTCACAGTGCTACCTCTAACACCGTAACTCTGGACAGAGTCAACCTTCTGCTGCATAATTAGTAGATTTATACCTTAATCACAATGCTGATTCTTTGTGTAAGGCTGCTTTTGACTTTTGTGGCTTTTTAAAGATTTTTCTCTAACAAAACCTACCCATTAGCCCTCCTCTAACCTCTAGTCCATTCTCAGAACACAGCTCAGCGTGATTCTGCCATTCCAACCAGTGCTGTCTTTTGTCCAAATCCTCTCCCCTCTCTATTTACCCACCTCAGACACTGTGTCTCATTAGAAAATTTCACAGATACCAGTTCACACTTTCTTCTGACTCTGCGGCCCCAAAAAATGCCACAGTTCTTGATGGAGAGTCATCATGACAGTGACTCAACCCAAACTCGAAAGCAAACTTCACCTCCACAGGACCCAACTTGATGGGAATTAGGGAGTTGGCCTGACATACCAAGCCCAGGAACGTGACTTTTTACTCAGGCCTAATCACTAAAATCACACATAAGACAGGCCAATAATTTCATGATGTTCCAGCTATTTCTATAGAGTGACATTTCAGAAAATACCTGCCCGATGTCTCAGTGCTTGAGTGTTTTTAAACTGAAGCCAAAGAAGCCATTTCTCATGCTGGGCAGCTCCCATGCCCACAGATGCCCACGTGATTACGGGTGTGATTTCTCACTAGGATATCAATCCATACATGCTCTTCTTTGCTTCTTAAAAGTCAGGAAATTCTGTCTCATACACAGAAGCTCTGAGAAATAGTCCTGATCTAGTTACCACTCTCCCTTTGATATGCATGTGCTTATGTGTTGGCCTCCCTCAACTTTGTCCTCACCTGCCACTCTGCCACCTCAGCCCCACACTCCAGACCACAGGGCACTCAGATGAGGAACTCACCTTTTTCTACCACATGTGTGCACATAGTAGGAGTTCAACTCACATCAATTAACTTATTGAAATACTTCAAGCCCTTCACTTAAAAAGAATATAAAGAGCACAAGATTAGTTATAATATTATATATATAACTAGGGGCCTGGTACACGAAATTCATGCACTGGGGGAGAGGGTTCCTCAGCCTAGCCTGACCCCTCTTACATATTGGGAGACCTCAGGGGGTGTTCTACTGATGGCTTAGGCCCACTCCCTGCTCCCCTTGGAGAGCTGGCCTAAGCCACAGTCTGGCCTCCCTTTGTAGGAGGTGACCAGGCTAATCAGGGGAAATCACCAGCCCCATCACCCCACTGCTGCAGCCACTGCCAGTCACCACAGCCACCAAGGTGTTTTCATCAACATGGACTCCAGTCCCTTCACCATGAAGAAATGACAACTTTCTTTAGGCATTTTCAAGATGTGTCTTTCATAGGATATGACATTTCTTTCTCTTTTTTTTTTATCTTCACCTGAGGATATGTTTCCACTGATTTTTAGAGAATGTGGAAGAGAAGGGAAAAACAGAGAGAAACATCAAAGTGAGAGGAAAACTTTGATTGGTTGCCTCCTGCATATGCCCTGACCTGGGCCCCGGTCAGGAAAGGGCCTACAACCTAGGTACATGCCCTTGGTCAGAATTGAACCCAGATCCTGCAGTCAGCAGGCTGAGGCATTATGCACTTAGCCAAACTGGCTAGGGCAGGATATGACATTTCTTAGCCCTCCAGCAGTAGACCTTCATTTTTTTCCTCCAGGAGTGTGGTGGAAAAACCCTAGATCACCTTTTTGGATTCTTATTACCCAAGTTACTAAGAATATTACCAGTGGCATACAGGGAGCTTAGCCAATGAGCAGTAGAAAAAGGTGTTTCCTCTGTAGTGCACTCTGATCACGGGATCCACCCCTGTCCCTCAAATCCCAGCTCCACCCCTACCCAGGCCTGTAACCTCTGGCCGAGGATGCAAGCCTGGGCAGGGGACCCCCAGACCCCTGCTTTGCTGGCGCCAGCAGTGCCCAGACTCCTGCAATCGCAGGCTCTGCCCCTGACCCTCTGTTCGCCATCTCTGCCCCTGCCTACTCTGATCACTGGCTCTGCCCTTGCCCATGCCTGAGGCCTCTGGCAAAGGCCTCTGGCCTGGGCAGGAACCCCCAGCCCCCTCTGATCACCTGTTCCACCCCTCAGGCCCCCCACTTCCTCCACCAACTATCTGGCTAACAGGCCTGACCATTTCAGTGGTGGGGCTGAGCCTGCCTGAGTGCCGCCATCTTGTGGCTATGGGGGTGGCCATCTTGTGGCCATGGGGGCGGCCATCTTTTGTGATGGAGTGATGCCTAATTTGCATATTACTTTTTTATTAGATAAGATAATACACATAACATAATGTCATATATATGAATATAAAGTTAATCTAAAGTACTAGGAAATCTTTTATGTAAAATATTTCAGAAAATCCCACCTCATTTTAGGAAAAAATAATACGAATACACATACACACAAAGAAATCCTCCTGCCACAGATTTAATCCTTTTGTCTTTTAACATTTTTCCTTCTATCTCACTTTTGCTTCCATAATTCACATCACTAGAAATGTGAATGTCAAGCAATGATCAACTTAAATAAAAATGAGTCCTCCTTAACCACATTACTGTGCTGTCCAATTCTTTTTCACCATAAGGTTGGGCCAAAATGCTTTCAACCATATCACCCAGAATGTGAAGTATGACTTCCACCCTCATTTTGAGAAGGGACACAGACACGAAGATAAAAGAGCGAGAAGAGGGAAAGAACAGAGAGACATGTTGAGGCCATTGTTGCTTCAAAGCTGTCCAGATCTACTGAGAGCATTCTGGAGGGTGTGAGAGACCACAGCCAATACAGAGAAGTCTCCACCATCTCATTCCTCCCCCTCTCTCTCCCTATACCTCCTCTTCCCAGACAGCACCCGGATTAAGTCCCCAGCCCCCCACACACACACTTAGACCATCTCCTTATTGTTAGGTTAAATTTGTAACAGTCTCCTTCATATTGTAGTGCTTGTTCTATCAGCTAAGAAGCTCTCAGCAGCCTGCGACCCTGATGCAAGCTGGCTCAAGTGACATGGAAACTGGTGATCTCACTAACAATGTCCAGAAGCGCAACAGGCTGCGGAGGTTCTTGGTTCAATGATGTCATCAGGAGCTTCCTCTCATCTTCCTGCTCTGCAACCTCAGTTTATCAGCTTTCTGCAGAGAGTGCCTGTTTGCACGGTTGAAAACTGGCTGCCAAGAGCAGCCAGGAAACACATCTCCATGCTCATGTTTAAGGAAAGAAGAGAAAGTCGCTCTGCCACCCGTGGAGTACAGGCTTCCTTCCATTTAGTCTGGTGTGACCAATTCAGAACACACAGTCTACCCAGAACCAATAAATTACCAGGAAAATGTTGTGTGCTGACAGACAAACTCAGAGTAGCAAAGTTTCCTGAATAAAGCCAGGAGAGAGCAATGGGGAAGGCGTGCTGAGTAGAGAACCAACCAGACCCAAAACACACATGCTGCCCTTTCCTTATAAGATTCCTTCATTCCACATTGACTCAATTACCCGGCCCGTTGCTGCCTCTCCATGTCTCTGGTTGTAGTTGGAGGTGAGGAGGTCTGGAACCCCATGGTCATGATTCACCACCACCCCATCCACCCACCCACCTCCATTCTACCACTGTCTTCCTTTGTAAGGCACTTTATGAGTTTTAGTACCTTATTTGATCTCTCTCTGCTGAGAGGGATGGGGTAACCATAGTTCCTATTTCATGGGGCTGTATTATGGATTCCATAAGAGAGTCCATGCAATAACGGACATATAGTAATGGCTTAGCAAATGTTAGTTTTTCTTATTAATATTAGGAAGTTAATTGGATACAAAATGGTAATGGATCTGTCCAGTGATTCTCAAAGCATAATCCCCAGAGAAGCAGCACTGGCATCCCACCTGGGAACTCACTAGAAATGCCAATGCCCAGGCCTCACAAAGACTAACTGAATCATTAACTCTGGGTGAGGCCCGGCAGTTTGGGTTGTAACAAGGCCTCCTGGTGACTCTGAAGCACTTGCGTGTGAGAATGATGGCTCTACACCAATTCCACCTCCAGGCAAAGTGCAATAGTCACCATTCCCAGAAAGTGCTTCATTAGTCAACATACTTTGACTCTTGGTTTTCCTCTTCCCTGTTGTGTTCTCTCTGCTACATCTCTACCTTCCAGGCTCAGCCCAGACGTTACCTTACACTGATGCCCCTCTGCCTCAAATGCTCATCCTCTACATCTTTGCAGGGTTGAGGTTTCATTTTGGAGGTCTCAAATCAAATGGCACCTATTCAAAGAGACTTTCCCAGACCACTGCGTCTCTCTCTGTCACATTACACAGTGCTTCACTGTTTCCATTGCACTTATCACTATCTTAATTTGTTAATTACTTGGCTACTTGTTAATTGCCTGCCTCTACCCACTAACGTATAAGAACCATAAAGCCAGGAATCTTGTCTGCTCACCACTATATCGATCCTTAGCATCTAGAATAGTGCCTAGAAAGTAGTAGCCACTCATTAACATTTGTTGAATGAAAGAACAGACAAAATGACAGTGAGCTTTTTAAAACACTAACATAAGGGCTGACCGAGCTATGCCATGATTCAAGTCCACATTCCAAAGCTAGCAAGTGGACTCAGATGCCTAAGAACAGGTCCCACATGGTACGGAGGGCAGGTAGGGAACCAGCCAGGCAGTCACACTCGCTCTTATTTACAAATCTATTCCACCAGTTCCCATGGTTTTCGTGGTATATTTATTAAGTTGCCCTGGCAACTCAGAAAGAGCTTCTGCCTCCTTAAGCCCTATTTCCTGACATCTGATGTTTCTGGGGATGAAGAGCAATGTGTCCATCTTTACCTCACAGTGATTCCTTTCAGCTGAAAGGTGAGTAATGAAGTCAACCCTCAGCTTTCTATTCTCCACAGTGAGTGGCTCCAAGTCCCTTCAGCACTCCTCCAAGGGCCCCATTTACAATGCCCAATGCTTTCTGTGGCGCCTCCCCAGATCTTTCCCATTATTTATGCAACGAGGACATTCAGACTGGGAGCAACGAGAAGAAAGATCCAGGACATTTATTATCCATTAAATTAGAGGTGTTTGCAAATGTGGGGCTGCAGTGACAACAGCTGGAAGTAAGATGACACACAGTTTCCAAGGAATGTAGTCATGCACGAGCCCTGTAATTTAGACACATCATTTGACCTTCTGATCTTCACTTTGATGCCTCTAACATGGGAGTTTTGCCCTTCAAGATTTTTGTGACAATCATGTGAGGAAATATATATGAAAATGTATAAAATGCAATGCTTTAGAGAGTGCTTTTCATTTCTCTTTAAAAAGTCAATGGATGCAAAGGTCATTCTTGATAAATTCTATTTTGTATCAGGAAGCAAAAGGCACCAGCTCTAAGGAAGAACAGTAATACCATTCCCATTAGCTCTTTCAGGGATCCACTTATGTGTCCAACAGCAGATGAACTTATTTTAAAAAAAAATAAAAGGAGATGGTACCTACATATAATGGAATACTACTCAGCCATAAAAAAGATGAAATCTTGCCATTTGTAACAACATGGATGGGCCTTAGGGGTATTATGCTATGTGAAATAAACCAGCAGAACACAAAAACTACTATTTGATTCATGTGGAATATAAAACAAAAAAACTGAACAGATAAAACAAACTCACAGATATAGATAACAAGGTGATGGTTACTAGAAGGGAAGGGGTTTGGGGGAAGGCAAAATGTATAAAGGGGGTCAATGGTTTGGTAAAAGAGAAAACTGTATCATGGTGATGAGCATACTAGAGTGTGTAATATGTATAATTAAATGCTGTACATCTAAAATTATGCAATGTCATAAACCAATTTACCTCAAAAAAAGGATGCACTTTTGATAAAAGCAGTGCTTACATACACAAGTTCCTTGAGCTCATCATCAGAGCACTGCATACTATTTGTTGAACTTCACGAGGAGAACAGTGGCATTGGACATTTGGGGAAGAGTTCTCTTACACATCAAGGGGATTCAGAATAAGTAGTTTGGGTTGCAAACAGTGTATTGTACTGTTAAAATAGGTTGTTCAGCATGATTAATGTGGTAGTGATGAGAATATGCCAACTATAGGGAGTAAAATTACCAATGCACCCAGTTTCTGCTCTGAAACCCATCACTTCTTTATTCGAAGGCCAAACTTTCCATGAGCTCTTCATAGCCAATTAATGAGCTCAGCAGAGAGAGCTTGAGTGCCCCATTCCTGAAATATGGGGCATTCAGAAATGCTCTATTGGGTGGCTTTGGTTCAAGGTTATCTCCCCTTGCCATGTCTTCAAACAATGTCACATCCATCTAAGATGCTTCCACCCATTGTCCATACTTCTCCCCTTCCCCCAGTCAGACCCCCATCGAGGTCTGCCAGCTCTGCTAACTTCTCCAGCTCCCACCCCATTTTCTCTCACAAGTATTTCCCCTAATAAAATCCTCAGCATCTCTTTCTTGGTGGATTCAGACTAATATTGTAAATAAGGCAAAAAATAAAACACTCAGTCTCCAAAGAACTTTTTGCTTCTATAATCACATCCATTCCTTATAAATATCCAATAAATTACACAAAAGGAAAATTGGAGTTCCCACTGTTTGGATGAAGAAATGGGTTTAAGTGACACAGCCAAGATTAATTAGCTCTTTTTGTTTCGGTAGCTTTTCCATTTCTTGGTCTTCCATGCTCAATGTTTAGGAAACAGAACTTTGAATTTGCTTTTTCGTTTGATTATTACTTTCCTATTATGAACAATAAAAGCACCTACAATTTATTAAACAGGCACTATGTAAGCATTTTGTATATATTCAATTTTTCATGTAATCCTCTCAACAGCTTGAGAAGGTAGATCCTTTCTCCTTTATATATGTGAGGAAAGCACTTCAGGAAGCTAAACAACCTGTTCAAGATCATTCACCAACTAAGGAGAGGACCCAGATCCAGCCCCTGACTCTAAATTAATGCTCTTAGCACAAATCATAATACCTCAAATCTACGGAGCAGTTTACTAAGCACTTCCACATGCATTAGGAAGGAGGATGGGCACTCAGCAGCAACCCCTGCCAAGGTCTGGAGAAGACAAGAGCTAGAGAAAGAAACAGAGGGTGATAGAAGCAGACTAGGTTCAAGCAAGAATGAGGATGACTAACCTTCTCCCAATGGCTTTAGCGCAGGTTGCGGAAGAGTCGCTCGTGGCCATCGGTACTCCAAAGGTCCTAATTAAAAAAAAAAAAAAAGTATTTTTTAAAGTGAGTTTTTTATTTAAGATAACACCAGCAAATATTTTCCCATGTAATTATTCTAAAATAATTAAGAGATGAAACCCAGCTCCCTGCCGCCTAACACCCTAGGAACGGGGAAGAAGGCATTAGGCACTCAAGGTTCTCCATGATCCCATTCTTAGCCTCCTCTCCAGCTCCAGCTCCCCCCATGCTCTGTTTTACTTGATGTTTAAATACAACAGCAACCCTACTGTGCTGTCATGCGCCTCTGTACATTCAGCCGTGCAGTTCACGATCTAGTTCACCCTTCCTTCCTCTGGCTGACTCTTCTTCATTCCTCAACCACTAGCCTCAGCCACCATGTACTTCAGGAATCTCACTCAACACCCAGCCTGAGAGCCCCTCCTCTGTGTGCTCCAATCCTAACCCAGTGCTCACCTCACCCCAGCATCTCCCTTATGATATTATCTCACAATAGGCACACAAACAAAATTGTCTCCTCAAAACATCATCCTGACCCATAAAGTGCTTCGAGAGTCATCCTGTGGAAGGTTCCATGCTCTGACCTTCAAGGCCCTCAGTGGCTGGTCCCTAACTTCTCTAAAATATCCCTTTTGCCCTTGCTTACTATCATGATCTGTGTTCAGATCCATTACTGTGCTAAACCCTTTCATGCCTTAAGACTTATTTCCTCAGCTCTTAGCAAAGTTGTTCCTTTTATTCCCCTCTCCCACTGTTCTCTATTTCTCTGCTTCATCGCAACCTCAAAATTACATAATTAAAGTACGTATGTACCCATTTGTTTGATTGTTATTTAAATCTTGACTTCAGTGGAAAGTACATCCTCAACAACTCATGCTACTTGAAAGCAAGGATGCAGGCTGATTAAATTGTACCCTTCCAGGGTGTTTGGTGCACCAGTATGTCCTCAAATGTGCTGAATAAATGAATGAACAAGCAAACTTCAGGAAGGACATAAAGAGAGTAGGAAGTACAAAACAGCAGAGTCATAGAAATTAAACATGTACTGTTAGTTTCCATAATGACTTGTGTTAAGGAAACTCTACGTGCTTTCTATTAATTTACACCCTGGTCGCAGGAAGAAGTCATTATCTCTAACTTACAAGCCAAGAAAGTAAAGCCAAATGAAATGACGTTTTCAAAAACAATATAATGAGTTAAATAGGGAGCTTGGTCTTGACTCCAAATAGCTTGATTTTATACCCTGTCTTGTTCCCAAAGGATTTGAGGTGGCTTTGAAGGACACAGACGGTTACACAATTTAGAGTGTCCACAAAAACAAAACAAGCCAGTTGCCCAGGAGAAGCACGACTATTCCTGGTACGAGATCTGAAAGAAACTTTTCCCTGGGGTCCTCACAAAGGGTAGCAAACCACATCCTCCATCACATCCTCCGGGACATGCAGCAGTGGGGCGCAGAGGGATGTTTGCTAGCGCTCCTCAGTGTGGGCCGGCGGCACGAGGCCAAGGCTTAGATCCAGGGAGCAATTCTCCAAGGAGCCAAATCAAGACAGCCCAGGTGTGCGATTCTCGGATGGTCTGTCTTAGTCCAAGAAGGACATCTGGACATTCTGGAGGAATCTCCCTTCACATGCTGGGCTCTGTGAATGTTACTTCCCACACAAAAAACTTCTATTAAGTATTAAGTAACAGTGAATTGAAAGCGACAAGCATTGGAGTTCAGTCAATGCTGGGGAACTATGATTTATCAGTCGGATGACCTGGGGAAGGCTCTATTAGCTAAAGTGCAAGGTAAGCTGCTATAACAAAGAGACCCCACAATACAGAGACCTAGATAAAACTAAAGTTTATTTCTACTCATGTAACAGTCCAGGTGTAGGAGGGTTGTTCAGGGCAGGTGGGCAGCTCTGTCCCACAAGTCACCTAGGGACCCAGGCTGGCAGCAAGCCCTGCCATCCTCAACAAGCGACTTCCTCTGAGTCCAGGCAGCTGCTCTGGTGGGCTCCATTTTACAGAGTAAAGAGGGAAGGGAGGGAGGGCAGGAAACAGCTTTCTTGTAAAAAAAGAAAGTGATCTAAAAGTCATAATATCAATTCTGTTTGCATCCTCCTTGCCCAAAATATAGTAAAATGGAAAAAAAACTGGGGAATGAAATCTCTTCCTGTCAGTCTCATATCTACCTAAAACTCAAATTATATTACTTTCAGGAAGAGTGGAACAGTGGATAAAGGAGACCATCAGAATCTACCACAGGAAATTGAGGTCTTCTTACATAGAATTATCCCTGGATGAAAGGCCAACGCACTACAAGCCAGAGGTAAATGAAGGTAGATACTATTGTAGGTTCAAGTTTCTATACTCATGTGTCTGTCCAGTGCACAGACAACAAAGGATCAAGACGCCTAAGTTCTATGTCATATGCCAAGAAAACATTTATAGCTGTTGTTCCGAAATGCCTACTTTGACCATAAAAGAATCAGTAGAGCCTCCAAATGACACCAGATGTTAGGAAGTATCATTTCCTTATGTATCATTTCATTATCTTAAGATAAACTTGCTGCAAAATGTAAATGAAGGTAAACAAATAAGATGACAACTCTATCTGATTCTTAACTCTATGATAGTTAACAGTTAGAGGACGTTCACCCAAATTCAGGAAACTGGTTTTAGACTGGTTGATCTTAGGCGACCTCTTTCTGGCAGCCATTAGATGACAGCATTGGTTTGTCTATTGAGGTATTATTCTTAGTTTGAAACAATAAAAATCATGATGAGGTCAGCATATTGTTATTCTCTCTGTCAAATGACATAGAAAGCATAGGACCATCTCATCCAAATGCAATGATGCATTATTACTATACAAGTTTATAAAAATGGGGCAGTGGGATATATGGCTTACCCCACTGAAAAAACACCTCCTCCCTCAGGTTCTCTATGAGATTTAGTCTATATGGAACACAGATTTTTCTCTCATTAGCAATTCCTTTCCATGGAGTGAAAGTTTAAGAAAAAGCTAAAACACTTTAGTTTGTTCTTTCTAACTTTCTCCATGGCTGGTAAAGAATATAACAATGACCGACAGTGTTTAAAGCTGACCTACTCTCATGTAATTAAATGACTTGGCCTAACAAGTTCACATGTGTACTTTGTTAGAAGCAAACAGGTACTTAGTCTATTTCTCACTTAAACTCTGTGAGGCAGACACTGTTATCACCATTTGAGAGATGGGGAACCTAAATAAAGGGGATGTGAAATGACCTGCCCAAGGTCACACAGCTCATGCGCAGAGAAGCTGGATTTCAACCCAGTCTGACTGTACAGGGCATGTTCTTTCAAATGATCCACACTGATGCTCTGGGATTCCACTTATTCACCACTTCCTTTGGGCACCATGATATTACCTATATGTAAAGTTCAAGTAATGATACCTGAAGGGGCTTTGAATGCCACTAAAATTCCACTGTAGGCTCCTGGAGAATAAAGACCTTGTCTGTCTTATTTAATGCCAGATATAGACATAGATATATAGATATGTAGATATATAGATATATAGATACAGATATATATATATATATATCTTAAAATGGTGCCTGTGTTTCCCCACAAAAAAAAAGTTTTTGAATGAGTGAATGAATGAATGAGACTAGTTACTGCCTTGTAACAAAGATGGTAGATTATTTCCAGTGAATTCTCAATGTCTCTAATTGTTTGAATGTCAGCTTGGATCTCTCTTTTGTAAAAATATTTTTTATTGATTTCAGAGAGGAAGGGAGAGGGAAAGAAAGATAGAGAGACCAATAATAAGAAAGAATGACTGTGGAAACATTTCCTGAGCCCTCACCCCACACCCTGACTCCCTGCTCCCATAGGCATTCTGTGCCCTGCCTTACAAACACCGATTATCTTTTTAAAAAATATATTTTTATTTATCTTAGATAGGAAGGGATAGGAAGAGAGAGAAACATCAATGATGAGAGAGAATTATTGATCGGCTGCCTTCTGCACACCCCAACTGGGGATGGAGCCTGCAACCTGGGCTTATGCCCTAACCGTGACCTCTTGGTTCATAGGTCAACAATCAACCATTGAGCCACACAAGCTGAGCTTGGATCTCTTTAATATACAAAGCCTGTCTGCAATGCATTTCAAAAAAATTCAACAACTATTTCTAGTATTATTACTAAATTGTCATTTCTTGGGCATTTACTATGTTCCTGATATTATAGTAGGTACATATATGCATTATTTCACTTACTCTCACAATAACTCTACAAAGCAGATACTTATTTCATTCATGAGAATGCCAAAGTTTAGGATGATTCAACCCAGACAAAGCTGCCCAATTCTAAAGACAGTGGTGGAACTAGAAAAGTTCACACCTAAGCCACCATTTTTTAAATTTTTCACATCTATACAACAGAATTACTTTCAGTAATTATCTTAAAATAATCATGATTTCCTTTATTCTTTAATTTCAAAACAACTAATTCAAAGAAGAATACATTTCCTTTTAAACATGCCATTCAAGGTCAGCGGAATATTTCACATGCATTGAGACTTGCACTAACTAAAGAAAAGATCATCCTCACAGTTCATATGTTGTCTCACTTTTAAATGTGAAGCACAAATAACCTCTAAGTGGTCATACGGACTCACAGAGTGGTTTAACTTAAATCCTGTTTCTTTGTATTCATCATCAGTGTGCTGTCACTGTTTATTTCAAATCTTCAGCTTAAACACAGGAATAGGTGGAGCCCGAGAACTGGAGACAAAAAGCACATGTGAAATGAGAAGTAGATTCCAGATCAGTATGGACTTCCTCTCAAAACCAATACACGAAGCTGAGTTCGTGTGTGCAGAGCACCAACTACCTAACTTAGAGTTTTCTGAATTAACTTCCACGTGAAAGACAATACTCATCAAAGCCAAAAATATAAAAATGTGCTGCTGTGAAGCTTACATGTTTATTATTAATATCTACCCTAGTAATCATTTAAAACTCGGAACAAAAGATCTTCTCAAGGTGTACGTATCACTGACATTGTTGAGAATTGAAAGTGCAGGTGGCAATAAAATACAAACCCACTTTCAGTTATTTTTATTTTTAAAATTTCTGTGAACAATCTGCCTCGTATCATTGCATCCAAGGCTGACACCTCCCTTCGCCAGTCAGTGCCATAGAGGGCTCTCAATCTCCAGCCACCTTTGTGCTCACTCTGTATTACTTGAGCTCACTCACACTGTTTCCTCCTTGTTCTTCAAACCGGTGCCAACCTCCACATGGTAGAAAAAGCAGTTCACCAACATGAGCCCCAAGAAGACCTCCCCGCTTTTAGGAGGAAGCAGGAGTTCCTGGCCTCAGGTACCTTGCAGACACACCTGTTACGCAGCATACCTGGCTTTAAGGTGGCTCCCTGTGCGCCAATGACCAAAAGCTGCTCACCGTGAACACTAGGGCGACGACCTACCTTCCTGTCTGTTAGTTCTGTGACTTGTTTCATGCCCTCTTACTTGTAAATTATGTGCATAAACAACAAACACAGTCGGGAAAAGTGGGGAAATCGTGAGTCACTGCTTATTTAGTGAAAAGCAAAACCATCTTTAATATCTTTTTCCAACTGTTGAACATATCCAAGAACCCCTCTGAGAATACACCCTGAAATAAAACACTAAATGGGCTATAAATTGGAGATGAGATGGGGGAAAACAGGAATAAGAAGAGATTTTTAAATGATTCTAATTAAGTCAGGAAGATTGGGGGCGGAGGCACAATTGTGCTTAAATTATTTTTGTGCATGATTCAGTATCATAGATGTATGCCATGTAAGTTAGAGAAAATGTCTAGTGTTTATATGGGCTCACTAAATATGTCAGGAATGAATGTGTTTGCAAAATAGTAAGTATTATTTACACTGAGTCAGAGTATTTTTGTCATCTGTGGCTCTTTCTCCTAAAATGATTCACCTAAATTGCAGCCAAATGATAATATTTTATCCTTAGGGAAATTTAATCTCTTGACAATTCTTTACTAATCTTTATTAATCCCTATGGTAAATTGAGCCAGTTAATAGATCATTAACTTCCCCACTTTGGAAGTGGTGACGGAGTAATTCCCTTGAGTGCCTCCGGGTGAGTGACAAGAAAGGCGGTGAGGGTGGATCCCTGAGACTGGCTGTCACCAACTGGGCTCCAGGAAGAGTTACAGGATCTCAGGGTAAAAGACACCTCAAAGACTAGCTCCTACTTTCCATGCCGCAGCCCCAGCCCCAGCCAATGCGCTGTCCCTACGACAGCCTTCAGCCTTCACTGGCAATACCTCCAAGAATGGTGAGCTCACCACCTCCTGAGCTGAAACATCCTATTTGGGGACATCTGTGACTATTTTAAAAATTCTCCCTCCTGGTGAGCTGAACTCTGTGAGCCTCCACAGAGCAAGCTTAGTCTCTCTTTCACCTGACCTATCTTCAAAACTATGCAGCAAGCATTTCACAGTTGATTGACCCAATTCTTAACCAGTCTTCATGTGATGTAGTTTCTCACTATCCTAGTCACCACCTTGTAATCTAACTTGTCCATGCAGAAGAGAAGGCTTGTGGTCAAGGGCATATTTCTATAAAACTGCACTTTACTAACTTGTCCTTAGTTTACTCTGTTTATTTCTTTGCTCACATGTGAAGAAAAACAAAAACAAAAACAAAAAACAACAACAGAGAATTTTTGCTTTCGATCTTCCCAAATATGCCAACTTTCAAGTCATTTTCTAATAACCAAAATGATCTTGTTAGGGTAGGGCTGACTTAGACAATGTCCTGCAGAGCAAAGGTGGATCTTCAGGAGGTAAAGAGTAAAGCTTCAGCCAGAGATCACCACCTTATTGAAGAGAAAAGAAATATTTTCTTTCTTTAAAATAACATTTTATCCCTGACCAGATGGCTCAGTTGGTTGGAGCATTGTCCCATACATCAAGAGGTTACAAGTTTGATTCCCAGTCAGGGCACATACCCAGATTGTGGGTTCTATATAGAAGGCAATAGATCAATGTTTCTCACTCACATCAATGTTTTTCTCTCCCCTCCTCCTCTCTCTCTAAAATCAATAAAAACAATATCCTCGGTGAGGATTTTTTAAAAGCTATTTAAAAAAAAAACAAACATTGTATGCAACTATTTTTTACATAAATAATCCTAGAGTGATGGTAACAAAAATTAAAAAATACACTCAGAATTTTATCAGTCACCAAAAAGTCTTTTACATTTTTCTGTTTTGCCTACTAATTCTTGGCCAGAGTATAATATGTTTATGTTTTAATAAATATGATATAAATGTAATCTTGGATGCATCATGTTAAATCTAATATTGTAAGTTTTATTCATTTTCCTTCATGACTTTTACTGTTTTAAAATAATGGACATATAATATTCCTCAAAATAGACAGATAATAATTTACTTTATAATGGAATCACAAAATACTCTTATTATAAACAGTAGTGCCACAAGCTTCTTATTGCTTATAACTTTTCATTCATTCTTCAAACAAAGTACAATTATCCCCATTTTACAGATTACTAGGTCAAAGTAGATAAGCATTTTTTATGGCTCAAAACAATTCTGACAATGAAACCTATTTTTTTAATGGACTGGTTAGCCCTAGAAGATAGAGTTTCTCTCCTTTGCTAGAGGTATGGGATACACAGGTTCTGCTCCAAAGGATTCAAGAGTGACATTCAATGTAACCCTCACTGCAACTTAAGAGAAAAGGGTGTGTGTATGTGTGTGTGTGTGTGTGTGTATAAAAGACTAATATGTTAAGTGTCCAACCATCCAACTGGTCACTATGACACACACTGACCACCAGGGGGAAGATGCTTAATGCAGGAGCTCCTGTGACATGCACTGGCCATTTACAGAGAAATAGCACTGTGGACCTGGTGCCCACAAAGCAACCCTTGGCTTCCCCCAAGTGGGCTGCCACCACCCTGGAGCAACAGGCCACCGAATCATAGCCAATGCTGCCAAGATCCCATGGTGCAAAATGTGGCCCACAGCCCAGCCCTGCCCAGCCTGGAAATGGTCGCTGTGAGCGCCAGGTAATGACGTCACATAGCAACGCCCAGCTTCCTCTCCCTAGGGACTAGCCTCCTTGTAGTTTCTTCAGCCCAGGAACACAACTTGCTCTATAGCCAGGTAGAAACATTTTACAGTTTAACCAAATGTCTGAGAAGTGTTTTCACTTGCCTCATCTCATTTGATCCTCACAGAAGTCCTGGAGTAGGTAGATAGGAGACTCGATGGAAACCTATCTTCTTTTCTTTGGCCAGAAAACAGAGATTTAGAAAGCTTAGAAACTTGACCAGACTGAAAAGAAGAAATGATGGACCTTGAAAATGACTTCAAGTTTTCTCACTGCATAGAATATAGTCAAACACAGCTGCAGTTAAATATTTTACCTTTTGTTCTCCCTGCGTGATCTACAATAAGAATCTGCTTTGTGTTGATATTTACTGCTGTGTTGCTGACAATTATCTGAAAGAGAAGTTGAGGTGCTTCACTGGGTTGGAAAAAGTTTAGCTACATCAGAAAGCAGGTCTAAGTAAGCAAGTTTATTCTATATGTATAAAAGGCTAAGTTGACTCCCACATGCACGATACATATAAAGTTCTCGCTGGTGCCAATCGCATGCATATGTTTCAATCTGTCATTGTCAATCGTGAATTTGGTTAACATCACTTGAATAGTGATGTTAACATATTTTTTTCTAATTAATTTCCTTTTAATGTGCACGAATTCGTTCACGGGGACACTAGCTGTTCTATATTGATGGTAGAGATGGGGAAACAGAGGGTTACAGAAATTACCCAATTTGCCTGTTGTTTAGCTAGGAACACAGAGACAGTATCGTCAATTTAGAAATTGAGGATTTGAATCCAAGTCTTTCTGGCTTTAAAACCCACACGCTATGAAACACCGCTTGCTCATCTGTAAAACAAGGATTGAATTAGATATTCTCTTAATGCTCTCGCAGTTGAAGTCCTCAGAAGGTTTCTGATGGCTTCCAATCCCGGTGATTCCCAGTCACCATCCTGGTAAGAAAATGTTTCCCTTGTGGGTTGTACAGGTGCTGTTTTAGCACTTTTTTGCTTATAAAAGGTGCTGACAGCAGGTATTTTCAACTGAAGCTATCTCATTAGCAGTGGCAACTCCGGGTGTTACCCTAATCTCAGTAACTCTTACAATAATATCTTATATTGTGTGAATTCCCTCCTTTGATCGTTGCATGGTAATTCCACGGCATTTCTCAGTCACTATGTCACTTTTGGAAACATACCTACACCAACTTCCTAATTCTACCAAGAACATATTTTTGGCTCTGCTTTGTTTCTAAATGTCCTTCTGTCATCAAATGAGTATTACCCTAGCATCTGCACATACTACTTGGAATTTATTCTTGAATCATCTGGGGAAATAATCTGTAAACATGACATTTGTTTTGCTCAGTGCAATATACAATCTTAGATGATATGGTTTGGACTTGAGCCACACAGCCCATGTATTTTCCATACTCTATGCTTTCTGCACATGCTATTCCCTCAAAAAGAAAGAAGGGAGGAAGGAGAGAGAATGGAAGGGAAGGGGGAAAGGAGAGAGGAAGGGAAAGAGGGAAAAAGAAGGGAGGGAGGGAGGGAAGATGCCCTTAATTACCACCCTGAACTCTCTTCCCGAGTGAGCTGCCACTCACAGATACATTTGTATCCAGAAGTGGTACAAGTGACCATCAGTCCAGCAAACTAGAGAGGGAATAGCAGAACAAATGCTTCATCCATCACAGGGTTCAATAAACATTGGTTAAACTGAGAAAGGCAGGAGTTCCATCTATTTAGATGTCTTTGGGCCCTTTCAACTGGAAGCTGCTCTAGTCCTTGCTACTTGCATTTTTAATATATAATTTGATAGCAATGCCTTTTTGATAATTCCACATGTACAGGCTAGGCTTAACTCTGTTATTTTGTAACTGAGATGTAGGGAAGACATAAAAGCCAGGGGAGAGATAGAAGACAGGGGACCAGGAGCAACATCCCCATCCTTCCTCCTCCCTGTTTTCCTTTCCCAGAGTCCACTGGTTGGCACTGAAGGTGTTCAGATTGTGAGGGGAAGGGGCAGGGAATGAAGGGAGGGGGGAGAGAAATGAAAGTGCCTATGTATTTGCTCAACAGAACAAAAACAAACCAGGTGTGCACTATCTTTCCATAACCCTGTTGCTAGTAAACGCATAAGTAATCAGATCATTTCTGAGGTTTTGCAAATAACAGAGAGACAGTCCCCACCCTCTAGGGGCTCCTGGTCTGAATTCCACAAAAACAATGCAAAACTGGGCTGGAAAGGCAAGCCCAGCCAAGTAGGCAAGAGGAGATGTTCCTGACCAGAGAAGCCCCCTCCGAGAGCTCAGGACCTGCTCCTGAAAGGAAAGTCTGAGCATCTCTCATCTTAATTCTGGGCCCTCCCTCTGAGCCCCAGGAGAAAGAGAACTAATTATAATCACCGGCAAGATTACAGCGAGTTAGCCCTGCCAGCGTGGCTCAGTGGCTGGATGCCGATCTATGAACCAGGAGGTCACCGTTTGACTGCCTGCCAGGCAACATGCCTGGGTTTTGGGCTTGATCCCCAGTGTGGGACTTGCAGGAGGCAGCAGTTGATGATTCTCTCTCATTACCGATGCCTCTCTCTCTTTCCCTCTCCCTTCCTCTCTAAACTCAATAAAAATGTATTTTAAGAAAATATTATGGTGAGTGAGTTATGTGAAATAAAGTAGGGAGAGAGAGCTCCATAAGCCATGAAGAAATATGCAAGTACGAAGTAAATAAAACTGGAGGCAGAATTCCTATGAAAATGTCATGTTCCCTCTATGCATTGATAAGCCTCACGCCTTCTCTGTTAACTTGCTGAGCATCAGCCTTCATGCCAGCCACATGCACACGAGTTAACTTGAATCCTGAAAAATAAACTGCCAGGTAACTAGCATTATTCCCAATTTACAGAGACGGAAACATGGCTCTGATAAAGATGATAAAAGATTTAGAATGCATTTTGCTCATTTAATCATCCTTCCATATTCTCTTAATCTGTTTTTAGGATTTATTTCGATATCTCTACCAGAACATTGAGTTTGGGTATCAAGACCCCAGTCCCATCTAATAAGTTACTTATTTCATTAGTTCATTCATTCAGCCAATATCTATCAAGTCCGTGCCAGGGGCTCTTACAGGTGCTGCGAACACTGTTACGCAGAGAAGAGAAGGGCTCTGCTCTTTGGGAGTTCACACTATAGACACAGGAGAAGGATGACCGGTAAACAAATACATCAACATGAGGCCATCACAGAGTGGCAGGTGCTTTGAAGAACGTTTAAGTACATTCAAATGACGACTACGTGAAAAAACAAAATTGTCATTTGCACTATTTAAAAGTTTGTCTTTTTTTCAACAAAACATAAAATGGAATCTGTATAATGCCATCCATCGCGTTCTTCCACCAAAGACAGGTGATCCAGGGCCCACAGTAAGTGCTTCCTGTTACCAAGACAGCGTTGGTATTAATGCCAAGGCGCCGTGCACATTGGAGGTGTGTAATTTCTTCCAGCGATCCTCTACAAGACATTCTCAGCTATGCCGCCTCTCAGCTTGCCCACCACCCCGAGGCTATGGGCAAAATCAAGAGAGTTCTGAAGAAGCTCCTGTCTGCAAGTTCCATAGCTGCACTGTGATAAAAGCCCATTATTATCGGGTATGATGGGTCCAGAGTCTGCATGTCTCCTACAAGGAACACAGAGATGTAGGTACTGCTAATGCCAGAAATAAAATTAGAGGCACTCAGCCAATATGAGAGTGAGACACATACCATTCAAGAACATCTTGGGGAAGTGTCCTACAAAATTCATGTGGATTCTTGGCCAAGGCTTCTTGGTTTATTACCACCAAAAATTAGTTTGGTTTGGTTGACTACATTGCAAATCATAATGTACTACAATCATCTATGGTTTCCTAATGACCAGAATAAATCTCTAAACATCAAGCATAGTTTCTGGGCTATGACATATGTAAATCCTTCTACTGTGCTGCCAACAAAGTGTCCAAGATAATGTAACTAGTGCCTTGTACAAGAACAATTTCACTTCCTCCTTTAAAAAGGCACTCGATAAATAACCCTCCTTGACTGTTAACTACTCCCTTGGAGAAGTAAAATAGCAGCACAGTATTTGGAGATTAGGACCTAGTTTGAGATGTAGCTCTGTTATTTCCTGGGTGAGTCATCTTCTATAATCTACTTAATCTCTTTGAGACTGTTTCCTCATCTGTAAAATGGGGAGAATACCTATCAATCAGCATTTTTGTGAGGATTAGGTAAAGGAATTTATGCATTCCCACACCTCATAAAGGGCAAAGCATCCTATAACTGGTCGTGATTATTCCTGGGGAGCTCCTGCTAAAATCAGGATAAAATGAGACATTTGTAAATCATACATTCATTTCCCACCCATCATTAAACAGCATACACTCATTCAATAGGTCTATTCTAGCTCAGCGCTGTGCAGGAGGGGAGGCAGGTAAGTCAGTCAGTGACGGCAGTGCACTGTGATGAGGGCAATAACAGCTCCAACAATACAAGTTAACCTGCTGACCAGGCTCTGGTTGCAAGCAGCAGATACCAGCTCGCTTATTTAAGCTGAAAGGGAATTTATTGGAGGGTTGGGAGGTGGAGGGGTGGGGGACTGCTCACTGAATTTCTGGGAAGCTTAGAGAACTAGATGCCAAAAATGGGCAGAAACTAAGAGAGGCCACACAGCAGGACCACAGCCAAAATCCCACCACAGAGAAGATCTGGTGAGGACATTGTGACTGGTCCTGTTTCCACGGCTACTGTAGAAAACAGGCTATTCTTGCTGCTGCCAAGTCCAACAGGAGACATCCGCACCCCACCCCATATAGTGCAGGGACACAGCACATAGACTCTGAGGCTGGAGCATCTGGTGAGTGGAGCCCAAGTCCCACATCTGAATGGGAGGGGAACGTTGCAGCCAGCCTTTCAGCCGTGAAGGTGGATGCAGTCCTGCCAGGACTCAACCTGGGGGAATCCTCCAATATAAGGATGGGTTTCAGATGACAGGCAGCCAAATGTTTACTGGGGGCTTCCCGTGTTCCAGACACGGAGCTGAGCAACTTCCTTGCACAATCCCATTGGCCTTCCCAGCAGCCCTGCAGGACAGGTACCTGACGATCAGACTTTATTGATAAACTGAGAGTTGGCAAGAGGAGGAAACTTGCTAAGGTTGTTCAGATGGTAAGTGGCAAAGCCCTGACTCAAACTCAGTTTTTGACAACTACACTACATACTACAAAGAAAGAAAGAAGCACAAAGGTTCTCAGGACCATAGGCAAGAAGCTCCTGAATCAGACTGGGACATAAGGAAAGCTGCCCCCGCCAGGGGAAGAGAGTTGGCAAAGAGGTTTAACAGATGAGAAGTCAGTTAGATACCTCAGGGAGGTCTGAGGGAACCAAAGGTCAAGGTAGAGGAGGTTAGAAGACCCCAAGTAGAGGGAGCAAATATGAAAAGAAAAAGTGGCATGAATCAAGCTCAGATTTCTTGGAACCAACGGTATTTTGTTCAGACAATGCAACTGGAGAAAACAGCAAAGAGGAAGGCATGTGTACCCCAACCTCAAGTATGTGATTGCTCCTGCAACAGAATCCCAGAAGAAGTTCCAGGTCATTCCATTATTAAAGCTGCTGTTCTAATCTCAGGTACCAGAGAGTGATACTGGAACTGTTTGATTCCTTTGTATTCACTGGAAAAGGAGAGGGAATGAAGTAAACAGAATATCCGGACAACTCTGAGCATCCTTTTCCTAAACTGATACCACCGACCCAACCAAAAGTCCACAGAATGGGAAAGTTGCCAGAAGCAGTAGGTATTCCAAACAGAGCACGCTCAACTCTGAGTGAGCCTGAGTACTGAGTGATGGTCAGGTATTTGCTGAGAGTGATCAGTGACCAGCTTCTGACAAATCTGGCCAAGGTCAGGGTTTACTGAAACCTTCCCCCAGGAAAGATCAGCAAGCAGCAATGCTTACTGTCATTCCTTCAGCCTAGGCCAGTGCCCCGAAGTCTCACATCACATTAATGTGCACATCAACTCAATGAGTAGGCATGACTGGGTCAAGGGTGCCTTGTCAGATGGAATTTTCACATGTGCCACTTTTTTTTCCTTTTATATATATTTTTATTGATTTCATAGAGAGGAAGGGAGAGGGAGAGAGAGATAGAAACATCAATGATGAGAGAGAATCATTGGTTGGCTGCCTCCTGCACTCCCCCTACAGGGACCAAGCCCCCAACCTTGACTGGAATCGAACCAGGGACCCTTTAGTCCATAGGGCGATGCTGTATTTGCTGAGCCAAACCAGCCAGGACCAAATGTGTCACTTTTTTCTAAACAAGGGAAGTTGTTTTAAATTTTGTTAAATATCCCCCCAAATCCATTCTTACCTTTTCCTATTTAGTATTAGAACACACACCTCTGCTAAAACCCTGAGGTTAGCAGAACACAC
>PVJC01009698.1:0-45504 GCA_004026665.1 Murina feae
TGGGCCTACAGGGTCCTCTGAAGTCCTTCCAGCCCTGGGCCAAGGTCAAGCCTTGGCTCTGTCATTAAGCAGAGGGAGCACAGTCCAGCTTCCATCTATACGTGGGTTCCGTTCACTCATCTCTAAGACGGGGGTGCTAGTTCCTGCCTGCCCGGCCCACCTCCCCGGGATGTAGGGAGGTTGGATGGGGGCAGTCTGCATTGGGGTGCTCTGTACTCTGGACTGAGCGACCTGAAGTGCCAGCTTTGCAGAAGTAGCTGTGGCAGCCCCTCCAGTCAGGGAGGACCTGTGCTTCTGCACTCTCTCAGACTAGCTCAGTGGTTCTCAACCTTCTGGCCCTTTAAATACAGTTCCTCATGTTGTGACCCAACCATAAAATTATTTTTGTTGCTACTTCATAACTGTAATGTTGCTACTGTTATGAATCGTAATGTAAATATCTAATGTGCAGGATGGTCTTAGGCGACCCCTGTCAAAGGGTCGTTCGACCGCCAAAGGCGTCATGACCCACAGGTTGAAAACCGCTGGACTAGTCGTGGGTTTGTGAGTTTGTGAGTTGCGCAGTGCTCTCCCAGCAAGTGCCCTCAAGGGGAGGCCAGGCTTCCAGCTCCAAAAGTGTGTGTGTGGCGGGGGGGGGGGGGGGGGGGGGGGGGGGGGGCAAGGATTGGCTGCCAGGCCAAGCCAGTCAGAGTGCAGGGCTGGTCTGAGTCCTCTGAGGACAGGCCAGAGCTCTTCCCAGCCCTTTCAGGAGCCTTGCCAGACAGCCTGGTGGAATTTCACCAATGGCCCTCTGCTCACCCTAATCAGCGTCTCAGCCCCATCTGAACCCAGACAAGCTCTGGTGAACTCAGAATAACCTGGGAGGAGTTCTCCATCAAGATTGCAACCACGGTTCTATGCTTGTCTCTTTGGATGCTGGGTTGATGTATCTTCTCAACCCTCTTATGCACCGGGCCTATTCCTGTTTCCTCCATTCAGTTCAATCCCGTGACCTTGACC
The DNA here is from genome assembly GCA_004026665.1 of Murina feae. NCBI lineage: Eukaryota > Metazoa > Chordata > Mammalia > Chiroptera > Vespertilionidae > Murina > Murina feae. The sequence continues at coordinate 1,000 of PVJC01009698.1, forward strand.
TAGAGATCCTGTGTGCTATCCAAGGGCTCGCAGTCTAGGACAGCACCTCCACAAGAGCTTTCTGTGATGATGGGAATGCTCCGTAACTGCAGGACCAACATGGTAGCCAGTGGTTATTGCACACTTGACATGTGGCTAGTGCAACTGAGAAACTGAATTTTAAGTTTTATTTAATTTTATTTAAATGTATAGCTTAATAAACAGTCCAATTTTAAAATGGGCAGAATATCTGAATAGATTTTTTTCCAAAGAAGACATACAGATGGATAATGGGTACATGAAAAGATGCTCAAAATCACTATTCATCAGGGAAATGCATATCAAAACCATAATGAGATATTGTCCCATACCTGGTAGAATGGTTGTCATCAAAATGACAAGAAATACCATGGTTTGGCAAGGCGATGGAGAAAAAGGAATCCTTGTGCACTGTTGGTAGGAATGTAAATTGATGCAGCCTCTATGGAAAACAGTATGGAGATTCCTAAAAAAATAAAACCATATGATCCAGCAATCCTACTTCTGAGAAAACACAAACACTAATTTGAAAAGATATAGTGTGTACCCTCGTGTTCACTGCAATTGACAACACCAACACATGGAAGCAACCTACTGGAAAGTACCCACCAATGGATGAGTGGATAAAAAAAGTGTGTGTGTGTGTGTGATGGAATATTATTCAATCATAAAAAATAATGAAATCTTGCCATTTGCAACAACATGGATGGATCTTGAGAGCCTTATGCTAAGTGAAATAAGTCAGACAAAGACAAATACCATGTGAGTTCACTTATACATGGAATCTAAAAACAAAACACAACCAAGCTCATAGGTACAAAGAAAAGATTGGTAGTTGTCAGGGATGGGGGTCGAGTGGGTGAAATGGGCGAAAGGGATCAAAAAGTGGAAACTTCACCCTGTTGGCATGGCTTGGTGGTTGAGCATCGACGAATGAACCAGGAGGTCATGGTTCGATTCCGGGTCAGGGCACATGCCCGGGTTTTAGGCTTTATCCCCAATAGAGAGAAGCAGCTGATGAATGATTTGCTCTCATCATTGATATTTCTATCTCGCTCTCCCTTCCTTTCTGAAATAAATAAAACTATATTTTTTAAAAAGTGAAAACTTCTAGCTATAAAATACATAAGTCATAGAGATGTAATGTACAGCATGACTTATATTATTAGAGTACTGTATTGATATAATACTGTATTGATATAGTACTGTATTGATATAGTACTGTAGAGATATAATACTGTATTGTATCTTCGAGAGTTTCTAAGAGTAAATCTTAAAGGGTTTTCCCCTTCTTTCATTTTTGTCAGATGATCACTATAGCTTTGGGAGTAAGGGACATAACAGGCTATAGGAAGCTGACTCTGACATTCCCAAGCCCCTGTGTGACTTTGGGCAAATCTTTTCCCCTCTCTCAGCCTCAGTTTCTTCATTTGTAAATTGCAGATGAGTCTAAGTGACTGATAATCAAACCTGGCTGTCCATTGGGATCCCCTGAGGAGTTTGAAAAGCCACATACGCCTAAGCCTCACTCCTAGTGATCCTGGATTAGTTAGTATGGGGAACAGCCCAGGCAGCAGGATTTTTAAATTTCCTTGGGAGTAGATGATTTGAAGGTCCCTCTGCTCAGTCCTTCTAGGATGCTGCTGTGGGCCAGTGGAAAGACTGTCATAGGTGTCCAGTGGCCTGGGTTCGAATCCCAGCTCATTTCCTCCTGGCTGTGACCTTTCACCTGCTCCAGACTTCCATTTCCTGCTCTGGGAGGTGGGGATAAAATCCCCGCCCACCACTCAGGGTTTCTGGTGGGTAGAGAAGGGATAGGTACTTTGCAAATGGAATGAGTGGTGACTATTGTTCTTTCTTGATCAAAAGAGCCAGCCTCTGGGCAACAAAGTGGAAATGGAGATCGTGAGCATGTTGGAAAAAAACACAACGCTTCTGAAATTCGGCTACCACTTCACCCAGCAGGGGCCCCGGCTGCGGGCCTCCAACGCCATGATGAGCAACAACGACCTTGGTGAGTGAAAATGTGCTCCCTCCCCGCCTGTCCTGGGGGAATGTTCATGGGTGACTTCTCCAGGGGGTCCCCTTTTGTGTGTTTGCGCCTTGTCTCCTCACTGGGCTGTGAGCAGCCTGTGTCAGGGAGCCAAGGCTGGGCCCACTCCTCCCCACAGCAAAGATCTGCTCAGCTCAGCCCAGGGCAGGCCCAGAGGGCACCCTCAGTGCGTTAGCTCCTAAATGAAGCGGCTTCTCCGAACTCAAGAATTCTGTCCAGGTCACGGTGTGGCTCCAGCCCCAGGTCCCACAGCCCCCAACCAGCACTATGACCAAAGCCTCAAGAGTAGGAGACTTCTCTGTTTTTAAGATAAAATGTTGACTTCATAGCAAGCAGGTTACAGTGATTGAATCTCAGTTAAAGGTACAGTTTGCCTTTTCTTAAAAGAAAATGTCACAATCTTTCTTGTGAGCAAACACCCAATATGCCAGTTGAAGGGGAAGTGAAATCAGTCATTGACTTTTCCAGATGCCAGTTGTTCCCAAGCTCTGTGTGTAGTTACTTGTGTGTTCCTGCTGACTGTTAAAAGAACTCGACGCGTAGTCTCCCAAAAAGAGTGTGTCTGATAAGGCTCCAGGAAAACTGGAGGAAAACACAACCAAGAAAAGGAGTAGGCCTAATACATTAACATAATTATTATATTTAGCCATGAGTTTGCTGGAGACAAGGCAGGAAGAAGAAAAGCCAAATTATGTTATTATTACAGACGAGACGGAAACATGAGTTAAAAAGAGAAAAGAAAAAAAAAGAAAAGAAACTTGTTTTCTGGGATTGAATTATGAAATGTGTTTTCTAAAGGTCAATATACTCAGTGAGTTTTCCATCAAATTCAAACCTGCTTTATGTGTGGCTTTTGTTGTTTGTTTTGTTTTTAACACTCAGTGAAATACAAAGAGCCTAATACGAAAGCACATGGTGATGAACCTGAGGCGAGGTTGATGCCTGGACGGAATGAGTGTGTAAGTGAGTGTGCACAAGGCAGGCACTCCCAGAACCTCTGCCTAGACGACCTCGGAGCCACACACACTGCAGACTGAGTTAGTCGATTCCACAAACACTGGTCAAAACCCTACAGGCCCCTGCATGTTGAAGATGCAGGGTAAAGCTATCAGAGCCCCGAGGCTATTATTCACTCCACTTGCCACTTTTTTCTAGAGCCGCAGGTCCAGCAAAGTCCATAAAAGCAAACCAAAAAATGCACCCAGTGTACTGGTTTATCTGAAGTGCCCTGGTTTGAAATAAAATAAGAACTAACACTAATAACTAGGAATTGCGAATATTATGGTGCCACAGAGTTGATAGCTCCCCTGAACGGTTGAGGGGGGCCATCCATCTAAATTCTGTTGGCCCAGCGGTGAGCTGGCTTCAGAAGGAGCATGAAAACTTCCAGTTCTGTTGTGCTGTACAATAGCCTCCCATTTCCCCTCCCAGCCTAGGTTGAGCTTCCTGTGTGCCCCTCGGTGCCTATCTCAGGGCTAATCCAGCTTGGGTCTTCCAGTAGCGAGATGGACTGGGGGTCTTTTTTTTATTTTTTTTATCTTTTTTCTGGGGAAGGAAGGTTCCAGATGACTAGAGATCAGGGTTGCTACAGGGAAGGTGGGGCAGGGGCTGGGGGTAAGGTGAGACACTAAAATCAGCTGGAAGTTTAATGAAATGCCCTGGAAGATACTCCTAGTCCTGAGAGTCTGTGATTCCAAAATCCAGGCCCAACTCCTAGCACCAGGGGTCTCTTGAGGTTGTGGCAGGACCCGAGAGTGCCTGAGCTGGAAGGACTTCAGGCCCATCCTTCCCTTTCCTTGTGGAGAGAGTGAAGCCTGGGTCAGGCTGCCCTTTGAGGCAGTGGCTCAGTCAAGTCACACCAGTGGTTAGTGAGCGTGTGCTTGGTGACGTAATGGGTAACAGAAGCACTAGTTCTCTGACTCAGGAACCTTTATACCTTTTAGGGGAGAAAAGACTCAAAGATGTGCCTAAACATTTAAGCACACAAAGATGTGCCTGAATACTGTATCCAAGTAAAATGAGGACATGATTTGTGAGGACAAAGGCCAGTTAAACAAAGCATCCTGGTTGGGGTGGGCCTTCAGCCAGCCTGGAAAGGAAGAGGGAGGTTTAGGGGAGGTCAGAAGGCGTTCCTGATGGGGTACTAGCACAGGCAAAGGCGAGGGGTAGGACCCAGCGTGCAGGACAGGAGAGACCAAAGACCTAAGAGGACTGAGGAACTATTATGGGGAGTTAGACCTGGAACCGAAAATAGGAACTCACAGAGAAGGGAGGAAGGGCATTTCAAGCAGAGGGAACGGCATGGGCAAAGGCAGGATGATTGGCAGGTATGCGAGGTGTTCACAAGGAATGGGACTCAGTAAATGTGTGGGGCTCACTACTATGAGCCAAAGGCCTTTAATGCCAACCAGAGGGGTTTGGTGATGAAAGCAGGTGGGAAGCGGGACTGTGGCAGTTTCCTGGACAGGAGTGGCAGGTGATAAATGTGGGCCTCTGGGTTACCCCGGAGACTGTGCAGCTTTCCTCTCGGGGTCTCCCACAGGAGGAATCAGAGCAGAATTGGCTCAGTGACTACACGCAGCATGCAGAGTGCTGGTTGGTGATGTAGGATTTCTAGCTTTAAAAGCAAATTTGCGGCCATCTGCTAATTCTGGTAAAAGAAATGCTTCTGATTCTGTCAGTGCATCAGAAAAGGGTAAATTGTTCTTTAAAAAAGGATCCTGTGAAAGAGAAATCCTGTCTTTTCAGCACAGTCCCTCATTTGCTCGTGATGCTCTGCTGAAGCAGACAGGCTTCTGTGTTTTCCAGCTGAATATTTTTATCATAAAATATTCCTGTGGGCCCCACCCAGCCACTGTGGTTGTGAGCAGTGTCTGAGCCTCTCCAGTCTCCTCTTGCTGTGACCTGCCTCTGTGCCGGTCAGGCTTGGGCAGGTGGGCTCCTCCTGGGGAAATATCAGTCCCCAAGGCCATGGGTCAGCCAGCGCCCCTGCAGACAGGCAGCCTGCCTGGGACCCTCCTCCTGACGGGTGTGTCTTTGACCCTTCCCACCCTGTGTTCTGTGGGAGAGCGCAGGGACCCGGGCATGGAGGCATCTGGGAGGAGCCGTGCACCCCCGGCAATGGTTTCCCGTGGTGATCTCAGATGAGTCCTATCTCCACACTATTTATAGCTCAGACCTAGGCTAGGCCTGGCTGTCAGGTCCTATAAATCTGCTGTTGAAGTTCTCTCTACTTAATTAAATCTGAATTGCAGCCTCCAAGTTAAGACAGTTGTGTGTGTGGGACGAGGAGGGAGGGGAGGAGAAGGAGGGGTGGGAGGAAAGGCTGAGGTCAGGGGAGGGTGTGACATGTTTAAAACCAGAAAACGTTTCCCTTCCTAGAAACGTCGCTCTTTCACCGTATTCCCAAGAAAGGCCTTTCTAACAAGCATCCCTGGCACAGCACACCCCAGATCGTCGCCTTCCCCAAAAACCGTTTTAGAAAAGGCACTGCTTTCCTCACAGCCGTTCAAACCAGAAATATGGGCCTCTTCTCTGCGCACAGCCCCACCTGAGCCAGTCACCTACTCGCCACCCCTATCGGGCTGCCTCGTGTCAAGTCCTCATCACATTTACCTGGTCCTCCGGGGCTGGCATTGGGCACAGTGCTCATTCCGAACCTTGTCTTGTCAGGATTCCTTCGGGCTCTGCTTAGACCCCGTTCTGGCCTCCCACTGCTCTCAGCCTAAACTCCCTGACATGGCTCACAAGTCCCTTAACTACGTAGTTGATACTTACATGGCGCCCGCTGTGTGCCAGGCACTGCTGTGCACACTCCCATCTTACTCCCACAGGCTGCCCGCAACCAGCTGAGGCAGGCGCTATTATTTCCCCCATTCTGTGCTAAGGAAAGGAGGCCTAGAGAGTAGGTGAGGCTAACCACAGTGGGCAGAAGTGGGCTTCGAACTGGCAGTCCAGCCCTTGAACCTATGCTCTCCACCTCCTCTCTGGGTGAGGCCCTGCCAGACTCATCTCTTGACACAACCCTGATGAGCCATCCTCTTGCCATATTAGTACCAACCATTCCAGGGTAGCTAGAATGCCCCTGAGTGACCCAAGCAAAAGCATCCCTACAGAGGGCCTTTACTCCTAATGTTCCTGCTCCCTTCCCACCATCTACCCCTTTATCCTGTAAGATTCAGCAGAATGTCACCTGCCCATCCTCAAAAGACCTAACCAGTTCGTGCATTGTGCCTCATACTTGATAGAGACCTGCCTGGGTACCTGTCATAGTTTATCAGACTTACGGCTGGTATATCTTGATCCCCCGTTAAGCAATATCTTTAGTTCTGATTGTTGTGCTTGCAACACAGTAGCACTCAGGAAGTGCTGTTGTGTATAGAAATGCATGTAAAATGCTCCCCAAAGACACGATGGAGGTATCCAAGCCTGGTGGGAAGTGATGGACGAAGCTCAAGCCACCACGGAGGGTGGTCTGGGTGACTGAAGATTCCTTCAGGCTCTGATAAACGAGTCTCTGGATGTTGCAATGATAAGCAACATGGAGCAATTTGCTTTAATGGAAGTAAAAAGCAGATTGAGTGGAAGGTGGATATTGGGAGACCTGGCTTCTACTCCCAGTTCTGTCACTTATTCTCTCATGACTTGGAGCACGTTATTCCCTCTTTTGGCCTCAATTTCCTTAAAATGAGGGAAAAGAATATTGCGTAAGTGGGTGCCTCCCCCTCTCCTCACCCAGTCCCTGCGACATCAGTGCAGGAGAACTCGGCACAGACCCAGTGAGGGCATGTAGCGGGGAAAGAAACACGGGAGGGATCCCTTTCTGTGCCCTGAGCTTGGGCTGAGGACTCAAGTTCCAGTCCTGACTCTGCCAGCAGCTCTCAGGACCCTGGCTCTTTCCTTGTCCAGGGGAACGGAGCTCTTCCTCTTGCGAGAACCAGATGAGCTGTGGATATGTAAAACCCACATGGAGGGCTCGGGTTGTACTGAGAGAGGCTGGACTGAGGCACAAGCTGTGGCGCTTTGAGTAGAAAGTGTACCCTCTGCCCTTCTTTCCTCATCCATAATATGGAAATGGTAACAACACTGACATTCCAGAATTGTGGAGGGGCTGCAATGAGGTGTTGCGTGCAGAAGAGGTGTAAAGAGGCTGCCCTGCTGGGCGTGCTTGCAGGTAACATGGACATGCCTAAAGGGCTGTTCATGTAACCAGGGATGGGGAACCTTTTTTCTGCCAAGGGCCACTTGGATATTTATGACATCATTCGAGGGCCATACAGAATTATCAACTTAAAAATTAGCCTGATATACTTGGTCAAACATTTAATTAGCTCATCCCTAATGCCTTGGCGGGGCCGGATCAAATGATTTCAGGGGCCTTACACGGCCCGTGGGCCGGACGTTCCCCTCCCCTCAATCATAAACCCTTTGGTCACCTCGGTGAATCTCTTCCGCTCTTAGGGTTGTTGTTTCTCCACATCCACCTCCAAGCTGTTGGACAGTCTGATAGTCCCACAGTGTTTTCTCATCAGGAGATTACCCACAGATTTGCATTTATTATTCTCCAGATGGGGGCGAAGGGGTGTGCAGGAGCTCGGGCACCAGCTGAACTCTGGGCCCCACACTGGGTGCTCTGTGCCCCACGCCCCTCCCCCAGCTCCCAGCCACACCCGAGTACCGCACCTTCCTAGGTGGTTCTGCTTTATAGGCTCCGTGTTTGCACAGGCTGATTCGGTTCGTGTTGCAGCTCGTATTCATCAATGTGTTGGCTGCAGGCCCACTGGTTCGGCTCGGGAACTGGAAGACATCTAAGTATACACAGACCTTTTTCCTCCGCTTCCTGTCTGCCACACCAGCAGCCCCCTGACGGCCACCTTCCAGCTCTACAGACTTCTTCCTCTCATGGCTGATCTAGCTTGCTGCTTGGTCTTCATGTGCAGATACTTAATTCATTTCAAAACACTTTCCCTTGTTACAACCACGGGAACCCCCCTCCCTGTCCCATGATCCTGTAAGCTAATGCCTCTAGCCTGCAACCTCCTGGCTAGTGTCTTCTTCTTTATGGCTTTTAACTACTCTGTGCTGTGATCGCGTTTGAGCTTATGTTTTGCATCTGGGAAAATATCAGGGTTTACCCTGAGGGGACAGATAATGCAGGAAAATCTTAGGGTAGACACTGTTGTTTACATAGGCAGGAGGGAGGCCAGGAGCTCCGACAAAGCCAAGGGAAACGTATTCGGCAGTTAAGACCTTAGTCTCACTAAGAAGACGGACTTAACTCTTATCTGAAGTGGACTGTCTTCGGCTGCAGGGCCTCTGTAAAGTTAAAACAGTGGAGCTGGATAAAGGCGTTTTATACCTGTAGGTCAGCAACTTCGAAGTAATTTATGAATCTACATTACCACAGACCCTCATCAGTGAACGCTGACAAGTGGAGGGCCGTTACACAACCACACATAACTACCCTTTAGAAACAACTGGCTTCAGACTCTGCTAACCAAAGCGTTAGCGAGAAGCTCACACAGAGGTGGCTCCTGACGCACAGGGACAACTGGCTTACATCTCATCTCCATTCCTTTCCAGTGAGGAAGAGGAGGCTTGCAGACTTGACTGGGCCCATAATTCCCAAGTGCCGGAGTGGAGTCTAGTGCGTGGCGATGATGACCATGCCTTTGAACTGGACACGTTCTACTGATAATCTGTGCTCTGCGGTGGAAGCCAGAAGGCAGAATGTCGGCACAAACCCTTCTGTGGTTCAGTTCTTTATGCACAAAGGTTTTAGGATAATTAGAGGTTACAGGTGAAATTTTATAAACTATGGTTAATGTGAAGTTTTTCCTTAGTCACAGAAGTTCAGTCTTGTTATTGTTTAAAAACTAAGAAGCCCCTGGACTGGCAGATCTTCCTGAAGATGACGTTACAGCAGCAGTGACTTACCCCCGAGAGCCCCGTTTTGGTGGCCTTGCTATGTGGTGTTTCAGGTGTACTGACTATGCATAACGCACGAACAAACAGCACTCCCGCATGGTGTAGAAGCGTTATACAATACTTTATTACAAATTTGACCTTAGCTATTTAGCCAGCAGAACAGGTTTTTTATTAACCCTCCTTTAAATCGAAGATCCTCAAGATTAAAATTGCCAAATTGATTACTGGATCAAGAACACAATTTTGCCCTTCACGAGAGACTGAAGCCACTGAGCTCTGCCAGGAATCAAAGAACATGAGATTCCTTTTGCTGGATGTGAGGAAATTCCAAGTTTCAAAAACCATCCTGTCTTTATAAATCCCAGGCAACAAACAGCTCTTGAGTGTTCCTTATGGCATCTGGGGTTTATTTACAATTTAACACCAGAGTCAGAATTTTTTCCTTTATTGAATGCTAATCTTATGATGGATATGAACACCTGTGGCCAAATACCTGAAAACATCTTTCTGTATTGCACAGTGGGCTAATGGCTTACTTGAAATCAAACGTTAGAGGGATAAATTTCCAGTCTATGCTGACAGACTTGCAACTACCTGTGGCAGCACTTACTAGACACGTCACTGCTAATCTTAAAAAGTTAAGCCTCTGAAGGCCAACAGGGAAGACCCAGATTGTAAAGAATTAGGAAACCCTGGCCAACTATCCCAAGATGAGGATTCTGAAAACGTAAATTTGGTATCTCTGCTGCATCCCCTTAACATCATTGCACTTGTCGGGATCCAGCAAAAATGTGAAGCCACGATGCCTTGTGCCTTTTAACATACCACAGTGCCAGTCGAGCTAGTATTTCTGTTGCTTGGGAAGTTACATTCGTGAGTGATAGGACAAATCTCCTGATAAATAAAGGCCAGGCTAAGGGCTGATGAGCAGACTGCTGCAAAGCACTGAGCAGAGAGGCTTGTGACGAGAATGGAAGTCTTACACACTGAACTGTAATGCCATGGGCAATGCAGGGTAACCGGAGGTGGAGCCGCCTCTGTGGAAGTGTCTCCGAGGCTGCTGATGGGCCTAGGAATGGTACCACCGGCTTCTCCTTGAAACACAATTGCAGCTGTATTCTGCATCACTGGAAACTGCAATGTAACATTAAATCTGTTGGTCTCTGAATGGCTGCGTATGTGTTTCTTGGGACCTGTGTGACAGGGGCACACACCCGACAAGGCCGGGAAACCACAGCAGTGCTGAATGACCTCACTCATGATGTCTTGTATCTCAAGGCACTTGTGTGAAAACTGCCCATGTGTGTCATCAAGCTAATCTGAATTCCTCAAAGAAAATACTTAAAAGCAAAGTGTGGTCAATGCTAGAGAAAGCAGACTATTAGGGGAAAATCTGTTAAAAACCCAATAAATAAAAATGAAGATGAGACACATCTTTATGACCCTCTGTTCCATCAGTCAAGCTGTTGGTGTAGACCAGAAGGTGGTGATTTTTTTCTGTAAAGGACCAGATAATAAATACAGGTTTTGCAGGCCATAACTTTTCTGTTATACTTAATTCTGTCTTAAATCATATGTAAAAAAAGTGGGTGTGGCTATTCTAATGAAGCTTTATTTATAAAAGCAGGAGGTGGGCCAAATGCCTTTTACAGATCCTGGTCTAGTGCAGGCTAACAGATGAGGTGAGGGTTGGGGTGGATGGCAGGAGACTAATGGAACTTATTCCAAGGAGTCTACTTCCAGGGTTACAGCTTTCACACTTTTGCCATCAGGACAGACAGGTATGATGACAAGAAAAGTGACTGCTACCAGCCCTGACACCTGGCACAGAAAAGGCATGACCTGGTCGCCAGGCTCAAGGCTCTATTCCTCAGCTGCTATGAGATCCCAGGTAAGTGGTCAGCACCAACTCCCTCTTCTCTCCTGTTATGAAGTACTAGAGGTTCAGTGCACAAATTTGTGCACCAGTGGGGTCCCTCAGCCTAGCCTGCAGGATCAGGCCGAAACCGGCTCTCCAACGTCCCCTGAGGGGTCCTGGATCACAATAGGGCACAGGCCAGGCCAAGGGAGCCCACTGGTGCACGATCGGGGCTGGGGAGGAACGCAGGAGTTTGGCCAGCCTGGGAGGGACTGCAGGAGGGCTCCAGGGCATGTCCAGCCCATCTCACTCAGTCACCATTGATCAGACTCCAGCAGCAGGCTAACCTACCGGTCAGAGTGTCTGCCCCCTGGTGGTCAGTGCATGTCATAGTGAGCGGTTGAGCAGCCTTAGCAGATCATTAGCATATTATGCTGATTGGTTGAACAGCAGCTTGGACCACTGGACACTTAGCATATTAGGCTTTTATTATATTGGATAAGTGGTTAATAGGTGACCATTTTGCCACAGTGTCATTGGCCAGCACCCAAGTTCCCCATTTCTCTGTTGCTGCAGCCTGGGTATTCCCGAATACATGGCCGCCTCAAACCTAGCTTTGTGAAGCTTCAGGGAAATGCTGCGGGAGCTGCTCACACAAGCAGGGCCCATCCTCAGCAGCATCAGGTCTTGGCTCTGGGCTCAGGGGGGGTCGTGCCTGCTGTGAAAGTTCACAGGGTATACGTGGCCGTCGGGCTGTGCAGTCACATTCCTCTTTAAAGCTGTTCTGGGTAAGGCTTGAAGCTGGCCTGCTTCCTTTGTCTTGACATGTGATACAACAGGCTGTGAGTCCTTGTCCTTGACAGGCGGGGCAGGTCAAGACGAGCTGGCAGCACTGGGGAGTGGAGCAGAGTTTATACTGGTCCCATGGGGCTCCACAGTATGAACATTCTGGGGACGGAAGAACAATCTTTGTTATAAACACACACACGCACACGCTCTTCTCCAGTTCCTAAATATAACTCTCAGCTCATTTGAGTCGAATATATCCTGTTGCATCTGGGGAAGATTTCTAAATAGTAAGTCTCCTATCTTCTAACAAAAAACACTCCTCATCCCCACTTCTTGGGGGGAGAGGTTGCTTCTGGAAATTGTCTTTCTGATTCTAGCATTCACCAATCCACTTCCTTTTCCCATTTAGAAATAAATACTAGTAGTAATGGTTTTCTCTTTCATTAACTATTTCAAAGCTAGCCAACCACCCTCTTGTTCAACAGTCTTTTTCCTTTAGATCACTCCCTTTTTCACTGGGAGACAACATACCTGAATGCAGATGATCCCACATCTAATCTCAGCTCTGCATCCCTCTTCCCCAGGCCTGAGGTTCTCCTGCTGTTTGTTGCTAACAAACACTTGCCACTGGGATTCCTAAATCTCACACGCATCTACTTTCTCAGCGGGTTTTTTCCTGCTGACTTTTGCTGCCATTGGTAACATCCTTCTTCAAGTCTCTACCTTGTTTATCTAAGGTACTGTTATAGGCCTTCTCTTTTCCCTTCATATTCCACCGAGCTCCAAAACACATGTACAACAGCTTTCAATACAGACACAAATACAAGACTATCCAAACCAATTAAAGATTAAGAAGGAAAGAGGACAAGCCAACTCTTACTGAGCAGTCATGCAATCTCAGTCTCTGATCCCCATTCTAGAAAACTGCAGTAGCCACCAGGGATGTCTGCCTGCTCAAGACTGTGGCATCAAGAGCCCCTTTCCTAAAGGACTATTTCCGTTCTTCTTCACAGACTGCCTTCATTTGGTACCATATTTTAGTGTGGACTCAAAACTAGTCAAACCACACATTTCCTGTCACCAATGCTTCCTGTCACCACCTCTGCCTCTGGCCTTGGCCCTAGGCTCAGCTCCCACCTTGGAATACCCCACCCACCATGAAAAAGTGCAAGACCACATGTGTCCACAGACCATCTACACTAGGGGAATCTTTGTCTTTGTGCCATGGATTTACTTGGCAATCTAGTGAAGACTATGAACTCTTAGAAATATATATATTTTAAATGCATAAAATAAACAAAGGATTACAAAGGAAATCAATTATATAGAAATACAAAATATTAAAATATTTTAAAAAATCTGGACTATAAAATATTAGCACATTAAATAATAAGAATTAGTGGTGGGCCTAATAGCTATTTCCATTTTAAAGCAATGATGAACATAAATACGATTTTGAGGTGTAGGTAGCAACTGTAATCTATGAAAATACTGATTTCTACTGACAGTCACAGGTACATCTAATACTACTGATTTGTTACTTATATTCATAATTGATAATAGTGTTACATTTAGTGAGAGGTTATGAAAATAAATTATTAATTCCTATCCAAATTCACAGAATTCCTAAATTATACATATTGACCCCAGGTGAAGAACCCTAATTTAGCCTATTAGTTCATCACCGAGCAGACAGAGAGAGCAAGGGGCATTATCTCCATCTTTAGGACTTGTCTAACGAGTAAATGGTGAAGCCAGATCCCAACACAGGCCTCCTGACTCTGCTATAACGCTACATCTCAAACTCTGTTGGGCAGCGGTGGTGCCACGCACTCCTTCTCCCTGTTTTATTCTTCACAGAGTAAGTGCTGGTCTGCCTTCCAGCATGATTCATACAGAGAGTGTGCCTGATCATAAGTTTAGGTTCTAGGCTTGTGCTGACCTACCTGACACTATGTCACTATTGTAGGACAAAGCATAACGCTCATCGAAAACAAACAATTTCCCTTTGTAAAAACCGTCAGGAAACTCTTCCAGGTACTTGTGGATGCCACCCTTGAGCTGGAACACTTCCTTGCACACTCCCTATATGTGGAAAAACAGGAGGAGATTCAGGAGACAAGCAGAAGCCAGAAAGAAGCTCTGGAGAGGAGGGGCACATGGTGAGGATGCCCAAGGGTGGCTCCTGGCTCCCACTGCAGGACACTGAGAAACTGCTGACCAATGGCGCAAGGAAGCAATTGGCCAGATCTTGCTTAAGGGGGGGGGGGGGGGGGGGGGGGGGGGGGGGGGGGGTGACGAGGGGGAGATTCGTGATGATAGCAGTTAGTCAGGGCCTTCACTCTCTAGACTGGAAGCTCAACTATTTTTGCCACCCCCTAAATATAGAGAGACACCTGTTGGGACATGTAATGTTACTAAATTTGCTCTTCTCAGGATCAAGGAAAAGTATTAGGTAAAGGGAAACATTAACTAATCTTTCCCGTTTGTACCTGATGAGTTTCTAAGACCGTTGAGTGTTTTTCACATTTAAGATTTAAGAACTTCATATTTTGTACTTATAAACTCTACGCTGAAACCATCCCAGGGAAAAATCAACACTTGTCTGGCCAGGATGGGAGAGGGAATGAAGCGGGGGAGGGGGCGCTCCACACATGCTGTGGATGATGCCTTCTTCACAGCCAGGCCTGTGGTGCCCAAGGAGGGTGACTCACCTTGGCTTTGAGGTAAGCGGAACCCCGCTCACAACGGATGCCCCCGGTGCAATACATCAGTACCCTCTTCTCTCTGAAAAGTTCTAGATTTTTGTCAACGTAGCTAGGGAAGTAACTGAATTTTCTGATGTCTGGGGCTAAGCAGCCCTGGAAGCGTCCCTACATGTGGGATAGAAGAAAGATGGTAAAAAAAGTATACCTGGGATGTTCTTTTTTGTCACACACACCCTCCCCTCCCCCACCCCTTTCCTTGGCAAGGAAACACCAGATAGTTGCTGTTCTCATCCCACACTCTAAACCTTTCAACTTCAAGATCTGGAACTTAAGAGACACGGCTGGCGAGCTGTGAGTCACCTTCCCAGTCTTGAGGGGAACTGGAAAGGCTGTCCAAGCAAAGTTTACAAGATCCTTGACATGTGTCAAGGGTAGGAACCTGGGAGCCAGAATGCACATTATTTGCCAATATGTCTGTAATTCATATTTTCTTAGGCTTTCTCATCAGATCCTGAGTTGAAAGGCTTGGGTTTTTCTCTGAAGCTGCTGTCAGTGGGAAGAGATCCATGTGACTTGACCTCTGATGACACACACATGTTCCCTTGGGGAACATGCCATACTGTGGGGACTCAATTCTGGTTCTTACTATTTTGCTTTCATAGAAGTTTCTGCAGTCCAGGAGGATAGTATCACTTTGTTCTTGATTTGCCTGAGACAAAAACTTTTCTACTTCTTTATGAAATTCACCTGGCAACAAATGGATTCCTAAAATCAAACCAAAAAATTAGTTGATAAACTATTACACGTAAGAATTGCACTCTTCTAAAACTGCTATCTTTAAAGAGAAAAAAACTTCTTGCTAAACTGTATTCAAGAATAAGTAAGGTCTTTCTGAGGGGGAGTCTCCAAAGAGAAGACCAATTTCAGCATTAAGTGACCCGAATGTTAGCCACGCCACAGTTATTTTAATGAAAGGCTTCATCACGACTCTAGCTGATTGAGGTGTCTAACCTTCACGTTTGTCTATTGTTTTGTCTTTTTAAAAGCAAGCATACCAGGCTTCTTGTAGGAGATCTTATTGGGACTGATCCCCATAGGCACAATTTCTTCAAATACACCAACACGCAACTCTGGGAAACAGCAAGCTCCTCCTTTGCTGGTCTAGCCAATGAGAAACAAAGCAGATAATGCTGCTGAATTTTCTGGAACAGTTTAGGCCATAATTCCCTTTCCCCATTAAAATAGGTTTACAAATGTGAGACTTCTTAATACTACAGCTATCATATATAATAAAAGCCTAATATGCAAATTGACTGAATGGCAGAACAACCAGTCACTATGATGTGCACTGACCACCAGGGGGCAGATGCTCAATGCAGGAGCTGCCCCCAGCCAGCAGGCCCCAGGCCAGCCACAGTGGGTGCCAGTAGAGGCCCTCCACCCCCGGTCGCCCCACTGGTTGCCCCGCAGAGGGAGACGACTGGCAGCAGCAATGGGGGACAGGGCCATCAAGTAGGCAGCACCAGTCCAGCCAAGGTGGGTGCCAGTGGGGACCCGTGATCACCCTGCTGGTCGCCTCACATATCAGCCCTGACCACTACTGGCCAGGCCTAAGGACCCTACTCATGCACAAATTTTGTGCACCAGGCCTCTAGTGGTATTATAATAAAAGAATTCTTTTATTTGGTACTTACTGCATATCTGCCATGTTCAGAAATGTTACACTGAAAAGGTGTTTCTGTAGCAATAAGCATTTAAAATTGAAACACCGCTGAGCAATTTCAACATGTAAGATTACGTCCCAGCTTTTGTCCTGGAGCAGTGACCTCTCTACCTATC
The DNA here is from genome assembly GCA_004026665.1 of Murina feae. Taxonomy (NCBI): domain Eukaryota; kingdom Metazoa; phylum Chordata; class Mammalia; order Chiroptera; family Vespertilionidae; genus Murina; species Murina feae. Next base: position 17,192 of record PVJC01009698.1, read on the forward strand.
ACCACCAGCACTAACACTACCAAGGTATTTCCCACCACCTTTATCACCTATTATGGTAAAGCAACTGAGCTGCAAGAGCAACCTTGTTCCCTGTGTGAAGTGCTGATCTGATCATTCCAGGTTTACCGAAATAGCCAGGCAGTGTCCCAAATAAGCAGACACGTCTAAGTTTCAGAATTTAGACTGTGTCAACTTATTCTTTAAGAAAGGAGACTGAGGTCCAGAGAAGGCACTAACTTGTCCAAGATCACATGGCGACTCAGTGGAAGAACTGGAACCAGCACGTCCTTCCCACACACTGCCTTGTCACCTGGTAACGGGGAAGGGTAGTTATCTGGCACTGCTTATTTCTCATATTGCCCGCTCTTCATAACCTACAGCAGGAAGAGGCACCGAGGCATGGCTCTTGAGCCATTTCCTTTTCAATTTCTCTTACCTTAAAATCATCCTCACACAGATAATCCTTAAACAATGGACAGGAAAGCATGACTTCCACATAGAGTCTGGTGGCCAGTTTGCTTCCACCCACTGTCCCGTTGATTCCTTCTGTAGCAATTCGCACCTGAGACACATGGAGAGAGAAAGGGAATGCAGTGTAAATCTTCCCAGGGCAGAGCAGGCTCAAGTGTATCAGTGAGTTGAACAGGAAACGCAGACACTGCTGCGGACACCAAAGTGTTTCCACAAAGATACCTGTGTTTTTTAAAATGGCACTTCCTAAGTTCAGATAAGGTACTTGCTTAATGTGTGCTGAATAAGAGCATGAAATTAATGAAACTACTGGAAAGCCCCATTTGCTATGGATCTCCAGTTGTCCAATGGCCAGAGAACCACATTTTGAGTTTAATCCAGGTCAGCAGATCTAGAATCAAGATTCAGTTTTGCCACTTCTTGGCAAAGTGCCCTGAGAAAATTAATTTTACTTCGTTGAACCTCAACTTCATCTTGATAAAACAGGGAAAAGAGGACAAACAATGAAAACCACTGCTGGGGAGAGATTCCCCAAGTTCGAAAGCACAGAGCACACCTGAGGGCTGGGAATGGGAGTGAATGCATCTCTCTGCATGGTGTTTGGGGAAAGCCCACCACTGCAAACCCACCCAATGGAATACGAAGTTGCAGGAGTGTGTCTGTTTTGTTCACTGCTGCATAGCCAGTGCCTAGAACACCTGCCTCATAGTAGGCATTCAATATGTATCTGTTGAACAAATGAATGTGTATCCACATCTGAGGTTTTCTGGCTTCTCAAATCTGTACTGTCTTCGAAATGCTTCACTGATTAGGAGACATTAGAGCTTGGATTAAGACCTCTGCCTTAAGAGGCAATTCTCTGGGGACCCTACAAAGTTAGCTGTTTTGGTGCTACAAAATCCTTGGATGAGTTTAAAAATGGATTATCTTTAAAGGGTGCTGAGCTTTCTAGAGAAAGTGCAACACTTATGGTATTCTCTGGAGAGGTAATTTAAGGTCCTATAGTGTTACTACTACCTGTATAACAATGATACCTCCCAATGCATTACTTAGACTTTAAAAAATTTTAAAGGATCCTCTTTTTCAGGGCTCAGAGATAATACTTCATTGGCTGAGACACTTGATTCAATCTTTTAGGCCATGGATATAAATGGGATTCATTTCACAAGCCCATGCCAGCTCACTAGTAGTGGCTGTGCAGAGTTCCATGATAAGTATTCTGGGTCACATCCAGTCCTTAAGAGAGTACTGGAGCCTAGTGAAGCCTGTTCTCGGCTGGGAGAAGAGAGTCGAAAGTATGCGCCATCCGTACAGACTACTATACTGATTATCAGCTTAGATATACACAGTTTTTTTTCCAACTTAACAAAATTAATTTATTTCAAAATTGAGATAACTATTATTATTGTATTAATAATAGTAATACAATAATACATTTTTACTACTTGTTATTTTAATAAACTAATGAAAAGTGTAGAGATTATTAAAAATGGATGTCCATTGCTGAGTATGTCTTACAGTATTGATGGATCAATGTTTAAAGGGTAAACATTTATTTTCACTATGAGTAATATTAACTATCTACTCTCTCACTAAACCTAAAACTTCTCTCTAAGCCATATTCTGAGAGAATTTTTTGATTAGGTGATTCAACTTGTATATTTTTAAGGGATTACACAGAAAAAGAGCTAAACCAGTATGAGTCAGGAACTCTACCCTAAAGCTGTTATTACTGTGACAGTAAGATGAAGAGGTACATACTTCTACGTAACTGTCTTTTGTGTAGATTAGTATATTCTTTCCTGTTATTTTAAATCTCAGAACCCAAATAAAAATAAGCATACCCACTCCTTATACAGTTGGGGCAGAACTTTCAATCACTAGGATTCTTTAACAGAAACCTTCAAGTAGCTCCTTGGTGAGAAAGGCCTTAAACCTCAGAGATAAAGAGCAACAGTTAGCATTTACTGAGCACCTACTATGAGACAGGCGCTTTATAATATATTCCTGAAAGGCAGAGGTCATAATCCCCACTCAACAGGAAAGGAAACAGAAGCTCAGAGAAATCAAGTAATTTGTCCAAGAGCACAGGTTAGTAGGTGTAGATCTGGGATTCAAAACCAGAATGAGGTAAATGAAGCTTTCAGTCCACTATCTGTTAGAAAACATGGATGTGGAAAATGTCACTGACTGATCAAATGATTGCCAAAGGGAATTAAAACCTGGTACATGTGTGGGAAAGATTAGCCAGATCTTATTGACTCTAAATCTTGTAATTTTTCCTTTGCAAAGTCTCCAATGCATTCCCTTATGTATTTTTTGGGAATAAAGAATGTATAGCAACAGGGACAAGAAGCTTCCCTCCATAATTCCAGGATTTTCAAGTTCTTCTCTTTCCTAGCTAAATGCCAATATTCTGACAAGTCTCCTACCAGCAGAAAACTCAGTAAACTGGACATGTATCTCAGAAACCTCAGAATTTAGACCTTCGACCTAGGCAGGTACTGCCACCTTGTGGTTAGGGACCCCCACTGCTAGTTCACATCAGGCTGGGCCAAGAATAAAAATCTGCCCCTAAACCAAGGAGATTGATTTCATATTTTGTACATTCAGTTTTACTGTGAGAATACCATATTTGAAGATGATCTCTAAATAGAGATGGTGACAAATGTATTCATTCCACAAATGTTTACTAAGTTTTTTACTATGCACAAGGAACTGTAATAAGAATTAGGGATATAGTGATTGGAAAAAATATATAGTTCTTGTACTCTTGGAGCTTATAGATTAAGGAAGGTCACAGATATTAAGATAAAAGTTACAAACTGACAAGCGCTATAAAAAATAACTGCAAGGTGCTATAAGAGAGTATATTTGGAAAAATGAAATTGATTGAAGGTCAAGAAAGATCTCTTTGAGAAGCGAAGATTGAGGGAAAATTACACAGGAGAAACTGAGTATGGGTGAGTTCCTTAAAGACTTTTCTTATAAAAAAGTCCAAAGACACAAAAAGATTTTGTGGGCTCCAAGAAACTGAAAGAATAGTATCAGACAAGTGGAAAGAAGGTATAAAGGGTCCAAATCATGCAGGAACCTAAGGGCATGTTAACAATTTGGGTTTTACACTAAATGCACTGGATAGCCACTGAAAGATTTTGACGAGGCTAATATGATTTTATCTCTGAAGATCATTCTGGCTGCTGTGTACAGACTAGATTAAACTGCAGGCAGGGATAAAAGATTGGAGAATAGTTTGCAAGCTATTGAAATGGACCAGGTAAGAGAGGGTGGGGCTTGGTATAAAGTGGTGGAAGTAGAGGGCAGAGTGAATGGAGTCAAGGGACATTTTAGAGGTAGAAACAGCAGGACTGGGTGATGAACTGAATGACGTAAATGAAGCTTTCAGTCCACTATCTGTGAAAAAACATGGATGTGGAAAATGTCAGACTGATCCAATGATTGCCCAAGGGAATTAAAACCTGGGACATGTGTGGGAAAGGTTAGACATAGACAGTACAGCGCCATAACCAGAGGGGATCCCAGAGGGAACCTAATTCACTTACTTTTTATTTAAAATTTAAAAAATAATATACATATACATGTAAAGATATCTAATCATCAAGGATATTTTTATAAAGGAAAAACCACCCATAATCCTCTGGAAGAGAGTCATAATTAACACATTGATGTCTACTACTCTCCATCTTTATACACACAAACACTTGTGGTTTTGTTACAAACACACACTCATTCCTTTATTCAACATTCTCTGAACATACACTGTCTGCTATGTGCTAAGCCCCGTGCACTGACAATATATCAATTAAGACAAAGTTCCTGTCTTCATGAAGTTTACATTCTATAAGGGACAGATATAACAAATAAAACAAAGACTATACTTTCATATAGTAGTAAATTCTTTGACTAGAAGGGATAGAAAGTGATGAGGCTTACAAAAAGGACCTCTTCAGATTAGAGTTCTGAGGAGATAACATCTGAGCAGAGATTTGAAGTGAGGAATGAGCCATGTGAAGATCTAGGGGAAAAGCATTCTAGAGGGAAAGAAAACAGCAAATTGTCAGTACCATGAAATGGTAAAGGCCCTGGTATGTTCTAGGAAAATTAAGAAGAAACTTGGAATCACACCTCTATGCATAGTTCTATAAAATGTTTTTCTAGGTACTATGTCAAGAACATTTCCCTATGCCAAGGGAAATTATGCCTGCTTTTGCATGTAGTTTTCAAAGAACATAGGCATACCCGTCCATTTACCTATTTATCTAGAGTTGTTTTCATGTTACAACGGCAGGGCTGAGTAGATTCTTTGTGCAAATCCCAAAATATTTACTATTTGGCTTTTTAAGAAAAAGTTTGCTGACTCCTGGTCTATGCCATTATATATTCTTGTAAAACACCATGTTAATAGCTACTTAGTATTCTACTTACATGCCTCATAGGACTTTGCTAATTTCTAACAACTCAACAGCAGATCTTTCTGTAAAGAGCACAGCCTTGCCCTAGCTGGTTTGGTTCAGTGGATAGAGCACTGACCTGCAGACTAAAAGGTCCTGGGTTCAATTTTGGTCAAGGACACATGCTTGGGTTGCGGGCTCAATCCCCAGTAGGAGACGTGCAGGTGGTAGCCAATCAATGGTTCTCTCTATCACGGATGTTTCTATCTCTCTCTCTCCCCCTTCCTCTCTGAAGTTAAGAAAAATAAATAAAAATAAAGAGCACAGCCTCCACAATCCAAGTTGGAGGCCAGAGCAGCCTAGTGAAGGATGGGGTGTGGAAGGAGGTGTTACCTTGCCTGTGAGGTGCAGGTGCCGACACAGAGCTGTCTGCCAGGCACAGATCCAATGGGGATCCTCCAGGTCACGATAGCAGTAATAAAGTAACACCTCTCCTTCATCACCGCCCTCGCCACTGTGAAGAGAAAACCACAGAGAAAGGGCATCTGAATCACGGGCCTAAGTTCGTAAAGTATAACCAGGCAGCGTCGCAGGGAAGGCCTAGGTGGAGCAATTCATGCCTGCCTTTGCACCCAGTATTGTTCTCCTAAAATGAGAAGCAACTCCTGTCTGTCTGTATTTGCTCTAAAGGAGACCCTATCTGCACTTTATAGCTAAGTAAACTGAAGTCAATTCCTTCCAGGTGAGACAACTACAAGTGACAATTAGGACTCAAATCACCAGATTTCTGACACTAGAACCCATACCCTTTCTATTGCATTGTGCTCTTATACTAACTAGTGAGATCTGGGCAGGTCACTTATCATTTCTGAGCCTTGATTTCCTCATCTATAAAATTGGAGAAATGAAATAAGCTACATTTGCCAAGTGTGCTCTGAAGCTGTTCTTTGAAATCACCTTTGAGAAATCCTGCAGTCAGTTTTTCCCTCTTTTAGTCCCAGTAAAAGTCCCTTATCTATTGAAAGCTCTGAGAAATCCTGTAATAAAGAATATTTTAAACTATTGCTTCCCCAATGTATTTGTCTTTAGTACCTCTTTTCAATACCTGATAGCATCCTCCACAATAATGTTGCACAAATGTATTTTAGAGAATGCTACAGTGGATAATAATTAAGGTCCCACCCAGCTCTGGAGTCTAAATCTCTCTTCAGCACCCTCATCATATTTCAGCTTCCTCCAAAGCGTTTTCTCTATTTCAGAGCCTATCTATTTTCTTTTCTCTAAATTCCTGTAACAAATGATCTGAACCAGACAGGCACAATTTAACTAATAATTATATAGACTGTCTCACATCATCTGCTAATTGTTTCATGCCCTTTTCTTTGTTTTTCTAACTAGAGAGCAAATTTCTTGAAGTGCAGGGCCATACCTAAATGAGAAAGCCACATTTATATAGCACTTTATAGTTCACAAGTGCTTATACCATCATCATTTTATAGAACTCATACAGCAATACTATATGGTAGGCAGGGCAGACATTATTGTTCTAATTTTAAAAGTGAGGAAATAAAGGCACAACAAATTTTAGTGACTCGCTCAAGTCTGACTCCAACTTCAATTCTCTTCCTTTCTCCTTTTCTTTCTGATAAACAAGGTGAATTTGGCACTTAATACTAGTGATAAAATACTATCAGATTTGGACATTTTCTATTCACCAAATTCAGGAATTGCTTAAAACCAGAAATCTGTCCTCTAGAATTCTGTAGTATTAATTTGGTAAGTTTTTCAAAGGCAGAGTCTAATCCTATACCTCAGTTCTAATGGTTAACATTCTTTCTAAAGTATATTCAGCTCAGAAAGTCACATTTGGTAACAAAACAAAAAAAAAAAAAAAAAAAAACATTTTTAAGCACTGATATTATTCAGGGAAGAGGAATCATTAACGTTTCTGGGCCTTCCTATTCTCTTTGAAAATAATATAATTTTCTGTTCTTTACTTCTCCCTAAAGATAAGATGCAGAATGGCTTTCAAGAAACCTGGCAACATTATCAGCTGTGTGGGTACATGCTACTGCATTGACTATAATCTTCTATTACATACAGTATATGTTTATCACCCTTGCTTAGGCCTGTAGAGAAATTCTGTGCTTTTAAGATCTTGCCATTTTAGTGATAGCTCACTGTGGCTGAAAAAACATTTTTTAAATTAAACCAAAAGTACAGAATGAAATTCTTACCTTATCAGCTCATCAGGGCTAACGCAACTAATGTCAGGGAGCCAAGCAGACACTTCAAGGTTTCGAGTAAGGCACTCTTTCGGGGGGTTCCTTTTGTCAGCAGACTTAAGGCTCTTTGAGGTGCTCGATGCCACAGCAAGCTGCTTCAAAACTGAAGCAGTCTGATGCCAAACCTCATCAGCATGCTGTGCTGCCACGTGTCTATGGATGCTAGTGGGGCCCGTGAACAGTTGCTGACAGCATTTCCACCATATTTCTTTGCATTTATGAGACGGTGCTGGAACTTCTTTGGTTTTGACAAAAAGGGCAAATGCCTGCAAGTACATTTCAAACTGTCACTGTGAAATAACCTTAGGTTTGAGGCTAATGGAAGCCTCAGTGAAATTTCTTCTATTACCCTTCCACAGGGGTTTCCAGTTTGTGTCCTACTATTCGGTAGAAGAACATGGAAGAGTAACAGTTTTATTAGTAAGCTTTCCATCAGCTAGATCAGATCAGGAGTCTCAGATAGCAGCTGCCCTACTGCCTGTCTCTTCTCCCCATGACTTGGTCTCCTGGGTTTCCTCCCATACCCTGGGTGGAGAAAGGAATCCAGCCCATCTGTCTAGGATCTATACCCCACCACCCACATTCCAGAGCCACACCCTGCCTATGCTTCTCCTCTGCCTGCACTGAATTAAGATCACTGGTAATGGTGCTGACAGACCTTACTTTGAGCATGGCAACAGCCTACTGTCTCACTGTCCCTCCACGCCCTGGAGGACAACCTTGATGAGCCACTTCAGATCTACCTGCATTAGCTATACACATGATCCTGAAACATCAACAGCAACTTTACCTTTTTCTTTGCAAATGAATATTTCTTCTTTGTACTGACATCTAGCTCTGCTTTAAGAATGCTACTGGGATTGATAATACTTGTGTCTTTCAAATCCAAGTCTGAAAATCTTAAAAGACAGGCCTCCAGGTCATCTCCTTGGTCTGGTGAAGTCGAAGAAGGCATCTGGTTTGGCTGTAGCAGTGGGGCAGATTCCCTTCAGTGAACTCTCTCCTAGAAAGTGAGCAAGGGAGAAACAAGTCTTTGATTCCTACTTGAAGTAAACTTGAAGTTAATCAATTATGCAAATGAGCATGGGCCCAGTAGCTATCCATTCATTCATTCATTCATTCAGTAAATAGTAGTTATTTAGCAGGCATTGTTCTAGATACTAGAGATACAGCAATGAATGCAAAAGAAAAAGTCTCTACTTTCTTAGTTTGCATTCTAATGGGGAGAGACAGAAGGTAAGCTAATAATTTTTTTTTAAGTCAGATGGTAAGAGAGGCTATGAAGACAAATAAACAGAGTAAGGAGCCAAGGTGATGGAGGGGATCTTTAAAATACAGAGGGTAGGTAAAGTCTGAGGCAGTACCATTTGAGCAAAAACCTGAATTAGAGGGCAAGCCATGCAAACTTACGGTAAGTTGATGCCAAAAAAGCACCAGTACAACCATGCTGTGTGCTAATAACTTCAGTTATAAACACTTTGTTCTTTTCTTGTCCCCTAGATGTTTAAGCTGTGCAAATTCCCTTTCTTAGATGAAATAACTACCAAGAGAAACCTATTTTAGTGAAGCAGGAGAAATGTACAAATTGCTACTGTGGCTAAATCTTGTCAAAATGGACACACAACAACCATGTAACAAAGAGGCAACATGAAACACAGGGAAAGCCCTAATCGGTTTGGCTCAGTGGATAGAGCATTGGCCTGCAGACTGAAAGGTCCCAGGTTCAATTCTGGTCAAGGGCATGTACGTTGGTTGCAGGCACATCACCAGTAGGAGGTGTGCAGGAGGCAGCTGATCGATGTTTCTAACTCTCTATCCCTCTCCCTTCCTCTCTGTAAAAAATCAATGAAATGTATTTTTTAAAAAAACACACACACATACAGGAAAAGACATTGGCTTTGGATCATAGTGTAGCGGAGTGCAAGTATGTGAACCTGGGCAAGATATTAAACTTCTGAGTTCGAATTCCCTACTTTCTAAAATGCGATGACAGCATCTACCTTGCAGGGATGTAGTGAGGACTGGAAAGGAATATGTAATCCTCAATTCCCCTACCAATCTAGGCTCATCTCAGACTACACTCTCCCTCGTATAACCTGCTCTGGCTTCACCTAGTTCCACAAATGACTCATGCCCTTCCCTGCCTGACAGTCTCCACACATACCTTACCCACCACCCCAAAACGATCTCCCTCACTCTAAATCCTTTTCAGTTTTCGCCTTCAGTCATTCTGAACTATTCTATGCCCAGCACATAGAATATTGTTGCGGATGCTGGTCTTAATGAAAAGTTACTATCCCTGCTCTTTTGAAGTTTACATTCTAGTAAGAGAAGAGAGACACTAAATAAGTAAACACATTTAAAAACACGAAACTATCAGTGCTAAGAGCTGCTGCTTCTCAATTTCCTTTGCTGGGGATTCTCCCCCCCCCCCGCCCCCCAACTGTAAATACTGAACCACTTTATCTACACTTGCCTCTAGATGATCTCATCTCGTCTCAAGAATTTAAAAACTACATTTCCTGAGAGTAACTGTGATAATACATGTGAAACTAGGTTGGTCATTAGTTGGGAATTGCTGAAGGTGATTGTTAAAATACATGGGGGTTCATAATTTTCTCAACTTGCGTAAATATGTGAAAAAGGTAAGCAATCATAAATAAAGTGGAAATTTATGTTTAGAATACTATACACTGACTCCAAATTTACATCTCCAGGCTGGACCTCTCTCCTGAACTCCAAATTGACATACCCAACTGTCTACAGCAGGGGTCCTCAAACTTTTTAAACAGGGGGCCAGCTCACTGTCCCTCAGACCGTTGGAGGGCCGGACTATAGTTTAAAAAAAAAACTAAGAACAAATTCCTAGCACACTGCACATATCTTATTTTAAGCAGGACAGGCAGCGGCGGCAAAAACAGCCGCCTGTGGCCAGTAGTCTGAGGATGCCTGGTCGACTGGAGAGCTGCAGCGGGAAGGCTTAATAGGTTGCTCAGGTGCAACTGTTCAAAACCAAACGCTTGTTTCCCTAAACGACATTTCTAGTCGTTCTGTTACTCAGAGAGAAAAAAATCTCTGGGCTTCTTCTTGACTCCTTGTTCTTTCACACTGCCTCGCAGTCCCTCGGAAAATCCTCCCAACGTTGTTTCTGAAATACAATCAGATCAGATCCCTTTACACCACTTTCGCTACCAACCCCGTTCAAGCCACCGTCATTTCTTGAGTGAACTATTGAAGGAGACTATCTGCCCTCGTCATGTAAGGGCCAGAAAGGTGAGTATTAAGAAACTAGTCAGACCAGTCTCCAAAGGCTCCTCGGCAGATAAACTCCAAAGTCCTTGCTAAGCCCTGGCCGCCACGTCTCTCCTCTCCTCGTTGACTACTGCCCGTTGGCTCGCTACCTCTGACTGCACTGTTTGTCCATTCCCGGTTGGTCACCAGGAAACCAAGAAAGCGGGGGTTTTCCTCTGTTCCCCTCCGCATCCTCAGCGTCCAGAACTCTGCCTGGCACACAGGCGGCGCCGAGCGTTCGCAAGTACAACATGTGAAATAAAAGTGGTTGGGCGGCCAGAGGAGGCTTCACCCAGGACCTAAAATGACAAGAAGCCATCCTTGCAGAGCTAGCAGCGGGGATCTGCAGGCAAAGGAAAGGGTGGGAACCATTCCCCAGCGCGGGGACAAGCTTGGCTCATGGGAGGCTCAGGAGGCAAGTCGGAGTGGCTGGAGCACGGAGATGAGGCGGAAGTAACGGCGCGGCGTGGGCAGCGGCGAGGCCGACGCGAGCTGTGCACGAGGGGGCGAGGCGGGACGGGTCTAGATCTGTTTTGAGAGGAGCGCCGACAGGGTCTGCAGATTCATTGTTATGTAGGAAGTGAAGGAAAAGGAGGGCCCAAGAACGACTCCTACCAACATTTTTGGATTAAGCAATCGGGTGAATGGTGCCATTGACCAAAATGGCGCGCCGGGCAAGGCCCAACCTCTCCGTCCAAGGCTTTCCCGAGGAGGCGAAGGCCCGGAAGTGGCAGTTCTGTAAGCACGTACCTGCCAGTCCTGATCCTTTATTAGATCTTTCTTCATTCAACAGTCTCCGCCTAAAAATTAACACAGCTCACCACCCAGGGTCCCGCAGGCCCCGCCCGGAGTTGACGTAGGAAGCAACGCCGGAGACGTCCACCCGCACCGGAAGTCTTGGAGACTTTTACCGGAAGGGACGCCGGGAAAACCGGAGAGCCCGCCCCCGCGCCGAGAGAGGGTCTGAAATTGAGGCGGGGGCTACCGCGTCCCTCCTGGACCGCCCACCTCCGGGCTTGCGCCTGGCTGAAGAGGTGCCGCTATCTGCGTGGCCCCGGAAGGACTTAGAGCGCATGGCGGGAGCGGGGAGCCGCTAGAGGAAGCGCGAAGGGACGGCGGCGTGCGGACCTGCAGCCCGCGGCCTGGGGAGCGCCTAGACCCCGCCGCGTCCAGCCGGCAGCCCCGCCTTGCGCTTCCGGGAGCCCGCCCGCGCGAGTGCGCCTGCGCGCCGGCCACCCCGCGCGCCTCGCCGCTGCCCTCGCGCCGGCCGGCGTTCCGACGGTTCCTTCGCTGCTTCCCGCACGCCTGCTCGGCTCGGCGGCGCGGGGACGTGCGGCATGTCGCGGCGGCGGCACCGGGACGAGAACGACGGTGAGTACCGTGGACCGGGCCGCCGAGGCCGCGCCCAGGTGGGGGCCGAGGTTCGAGGGAAGGAGACTGGAAAGCCTTCCCCCGAAGCAGAGGAGGGGGGCACAGCGGGAGCGTGGCCTGGCGACTTGGGAACAGCTCCTGCTCCCCGCTCCCCGCCCCAGCGCCTTCAGTCCTTGGCTGATCGGAGGCCTTGGGGGGCCCCACGTCTCTAACGACTTGTCTGATTAGGTTGAGCACCACGGAGCAGGGCAGGAAGCACACCTGTGTCTGTGGGGCCGCCTCTTAGGGACAGTGACGGCGACCCTCTGGTCTCAGTCCTCGTGTTGGCCCTCGAACTGCCCCTGAAAAGGACTCTGGGCAGATTTCTAAGGGAAAGGAACAAAGCAGTGACTGGAAGGTCTGAGGAATCTACGCGTTCTCCCTCCCCTACCGGTCATTGTGGATTTGCCTTCTTTCCAAGCTGCAGGGAAAGAGATCTCTTGTCCACACCCGAGAGGTCGCTAATAAGAGGTCGCTAATAAGCAGATGCGTGTGGCTCGGTTAGATGCTGACGGGCTGTAATTGCGTTTCCCCGTGTCAGGGGCGGCTGCAAAACTACCTGAGGGCCCTTAGAGATGAGAGCCGGGCTGTCGTCTCCACTTGGATGGTTGTGCTGATGGAGACCACGGTGCATCATCAAAACCAACAGTAATGGTGTGTGTGTGAAAAACAGAAAAAAAGGATGCTTACATTACATAATCAGTCAAGAGCACACATCCAGAAAAAAAACCAGTTCTATTAATATTTTAATGTATTGTTCTTTGAAAAGAATGCAATGTGGTGGTTAAGTGGGCAGACTTTGGAATCGAGGGTTTAAGATTAAAGATAGGCTCCACCATTTACTTTGTGATCTTGCCCAGGTTCTATCACCTTTTTAAACCTTAGTCTGTACTATAGAAGATGATGCATACCGCTTACTGGTTTGTAATGGTTAAATGAAATAATAGCGATGAGTGGCATATGCTGATGTCTATTTTATCACCTGTTAATGCTTAAGAGGTGATAAACATTGGCAGAAGTCAGTGATGTAAGAAAAAAATAATAAAAATTTTTAATTGAATTTTCTCCACTAACATATTTCTCTCCTAGGAGCAGGTAAACCTAAATCACGTGTATGTAGTTTTAACAAGGAAACAACAGATTTCAGCTGGCGCATGGCTTAAGCGTTCTCCCCTGACACCCGGGGATGTAGAGTTGTGGTGTGATGAACATGGAGCCACAGCCAGCAGTGCTTAGATGCCAGTGGGAGCAAGTCCGGGTACTCTTCACTACACAGTGTGCTCATACTTATTTTTTTTTTAACGTGGGCTTTTTGTATAAGGTGCATTTGGGGCACAGAAAATACCGTTTTCATATGCTTTGAATTTGATTAATCAAAAACTAATATGCTTGAAGTCATTCATTACTTGGGGTTTAGAGAACTTGAACCTTTTAAAGTTATTTCCTTTTCTTTGCCTTTCTTATGCTTTTCTCCATTCCTTCTTCTCCCTTTTAGAGTAAACCTATTGGGAGAGAAAATGTTTTCCAGAGGGCAACTTGGAGAATTGGATTTGAATATGTAAAAACGCAGCTTTTGCTTTGGTTATTGGGATGCTGGCATAATTTTCTTGAGAGTTAGTTCTTTTAGTACCAGCTGGCAGCTAAATCATTGTCAATTCTGGTCTTGTTTCAGGAACCTCAGAAGTAAAATAAGGAATTACTTAATCAGAGTTTACTAAAATAATTTAGTAATAGAGGGGCAGTTTATAGTCTTGATTACTACACCAAATCTGGAACTTTTGTAAATTGTCACAATTTGTGTAATGATTAGCTAGGGCTTACCCTAACCACTGTAAGTGATTCAGTGATCTGAATCAAGTGTTTCATATACTTTTGTTTTAGTTGAGCATCTATTAATTTTTTAAAAGTTAAAAATATTAGAAGCTTAAATATAGGTTATCCTCCTATATAATAAAAGGGTGATATGCAAATTGATCCTAACAGCAGAATGACTGGGAATGACTGGACACTATGACACACACTGACCACCAGGGGGCAGACGCTCAATGCAGGTGCTGCCCCTGGTGGTCAGTGCGCTTCCACACAGGGGGAGTTCTGCTCAGCCACAAGCCAGGCTGACTGCTGCCATTACAGTGGTGGGAGTCTCTCCTGCCTCCTCAGCAGCACTAAGGATGTCCGACTGCAGCTTAGGCCTGCTCCCCACTGGCAAGTGGACATCCCTTGAGGGCTCCCAGGCTGTCAGAGGGATGTCTGACTGCCAGCTTAGGCCCAATCGCCCAGGGAGCAGGCCTAAACCAGCAGGTGGACATCCCCTGAGGGTTCCCAAACTGAGAGGGCAGGCCAGGCTAAGGGACTCTCCCCACTTACACCCCCCCCCCCCAGTGCACAAATTGCACTGGGCCTCTAGTATTATATTAATAAGCTGAGTTATTATAGTTTAATAGATACATCAGAGCATTTCTGGATTATTGTCAGCTCTTAATCAGGTACTGATTGCCATTATTTTCCATATGTTTGATGAGATATAATAATTTATTCTACAAATACTCGACAGTGCCAAGCATTGTCCTAACTACAGTACTGGCAATGCAGCAGTGAACAATGTAAAGATAGAAAGCAATCAAGTAAAATATAGTGTATCATATGACAATAAGTCCCATGGGGAAAAATAAAAGTAAAGAGAGCAGAGACTGCTGTGGGTGAGGAGTTGCTGTGTTTTCTATAGGTTGTTCAGGGAAAGCCTCTCTAAGAATGGCATCTTGCTCTAGCTGGTTTGGCTCAGTGGATAGAGGGTCGCCTGTGGACTGAAGGGACCCAGGTTCAATTCCGATCAAGGGCACATGCCCAGGTTGCTGGCTTGTTCCCCAGTTGAGGGTGTGCAGGAGGCAGTCAATCAATGATTTTCTTATCATTGATGTTCTATCTCTCTCCCCCCCTTCCTTCCTCTCTAAAATCAATAAAAATATATTATTAAAAAAACTTTACAATGGCATCCTTAGAAGGTAAGGGAGCAAACTAGATGGCTCTGTGGGGAACAACAAATGCAGAGGCCTAAAGGCTAGAACATTCCTGTCTTATTCACAAAACAGCAAGAAGTCCAGCGTAGCTGATGCAGAGTGAGGGAGAGAGTTATAGGAGGTAAGATCAGAGAAGTAGCAGAGGATCAGCTCATAGAAGTTGATTTAAAATTGTATCTCTGTTTGGAGACTAAAGTATCCAGGGTCCAGGGAAACAGGAAACTATACCAACGAAGTTCACCTAAAGGTCAATTCATAGACAAGGAAAGAGAAGTCCAAGTGAAAATGTGTATGGATACTGATCCAGTGTTAAATCTAACTTATTTCTTATGATCTCTTTCAGAGTATTTCTGAAGCTTTTCAGTTACTATAGGATATGCATAAGATAATAACTGTTCAGTACATTTTTCTTTTAAGAAAGTATTTAGATTATCCATAATCTTAGCTAAAAACCCACCTAGCCCCATTTAAGCAACTTAGAATTAGATCCTTATTCTTTAGACTAATTGTTTTTTTACTTAACTATTCTAATAAAAGAGTAATATGTCAATTGTGTCACTCCGCTACATCCCAAGCCATGCACACCAACGAGTCAGAGCGATTGTATACAAGTTAACCCAACTAAGATGGTGGCCGGCAGCCACAGAGCCAGAGCAAACAGGAGGCTTCATTTCCCCAGCAATGGAGGAAGCTGCCTGCCTAGGTCGGCTGTGGCCTCTGCTCAAGGCAACAAAATTTCAATTATAGAAGCCACGGAGCTGGAGCAAACAGGAGGCTTGGTTGACACGGTGATGGAGGAAGCCAACCTTCCAGCCTGCCTAGGCCAGCTGTGACCTCTGCTCAAGGCAACAAAGTTTCAATTATAGAAGATAAATAAACCCCAGACACCAGCTTCCAGCCAGCCTTGCTGGGAGCTTGGGCTGCTGGAGGCCATTGCCAGCCTACAAACAGCTATCAGCCCCTCACCCAGGATGGACCCACCCTCATGGGGTGAAGGTCCTGCTGGGAGGCTTGGCCAGCCTGAAAACAACCCTCAGCCCCTCAACCAGGCTGACCAGGCACCCCAGCAGGGACCCCCACCCTGAAGAGGCTGTGGCCAGCCTGCAAATAGCCATCAGCCACTCACCCAGGCTGGCCAGGTACCCCAGCAGGACCTCCCACCCTGAAGGGGGTGTGGCCAGCCCGAAAACGGCCCTCAGCCCCTCACCCAGGCTGGCCAGGAACCCCACCCTGATCCGGGACACCCTTCAGGGCAAACCAGCCAGCCCCCACTCATGTACCAGACTTCTGTCCTATATAATAAAAGAGTAATATGCAAATTGGCCCTAACAGCAGAATGACTGGGAATGACTGGTCACTATTACACACACACTGACTACCAGAGGGCAGATGCTCAATGCAGGAGCTGCCCCTGGTGGTCAGTGCACTCCCACAGGGGGAGCTCTGATGGCTGCTAGTACAGCGGTGGTGGTGGGAGCCTCTCCTGCTTCAGCAGCGCTAAGGATGTCCAACTACAGCTTAGGCCTGCTCCCTGCTGGCAAGTGGGCATCCCCTGAGGGCTCCCAGACTGTGAGAGGGCACAGGCTGGACCGAGGGGACCCCCCCCCAGTGCACAAATTTTTGTGCACCGGGCCTCTAGTCTGTGTGTGTGTGTGTGTGTGTGTGTGTGTGTGTGTGTGTATAGCCAAGATACTAAGTGTCCAACCATCTGGGTAATGACGTCATGTAGCAATGTCCGGCTTCACTTGGCTTCTTTTCACTAGTGACTGTCCTTCTTGCAGTTGCTTCAGCCCAGGAACACAGGTGGAAACATTTTATACTTTAACCAAATGTCTGTGAAGCGTTTTCCGTGCCTCATCTCATTTGACCCTCACAAAAGTCCTGGAGTAGGTAGATAGGAGACTCAGTGTGGAATCCTATTTTCTTTTCATTGGCCAGAAAACGGAGATTTAGAAAGCTTAGAAACTTGACCCGACTGAAAAAAAGTAAGAAATTGTGGACCTTGAAAATGACTTCAGATTTTCTCGTGTGCAGAATATAGACAAACACTGCTGCAATTAAATATTTTACCCTTTGTTCTCCCTGTGTGACCTACAATAATAATCTGCTTCGTGTTAGTATTTATTGTTGTGTCACTGACAATCACCTGAAAGAGAAGTTGGGGTGCTTACTGGGCTGGAAAAAGTTTAGCTAAATCAGAAAGCAGGTCTAATTAAGCAAGTTTATTCTGTATCTATAAAAGGCTAATTTGACTCACACATGTACAATATACCGTATTTTTAGGCGTATAAGATGACTGGGCATATAAGACAACCCCCAACTTTTGAGAAGATTTTCCTGGGTTAAAAAGTCCAGACAGAGACCGTATGCGGCACGAAAAGGAGCCGACCAGAGACACTTGCAGTCTCCGTCTCGCTCCATTGATGACCCCGACTTTTGAGAAGATTTTCCTGGGTTTAAAAGTCATCTTATAAGCTGGAAAATACAGTATATAAAGCTCTCACTGGCACCAGTCGTACACATGTTTCGATCTGTCATTGTCAGTAGTGAATTTGGTTGACACTTCTATTATAGAGAAAGGGCAAATAATAATATTAATGTATTTCTTCTAATTAATTGCCTTTCAATGTGCACGAATTCATGCACCAGGCCTCTAGTGTTCTATATATATAAAAGGTTAAGTGTCTATCTCACTGGTAGCTATGATGCTCACTGACCACCAGGGGGAAGATGCTCAATGGAAGAGCTGCCATGACATGTACTGGTCATTTAAAAATAAACGGCACCACAGCCCTGGTGCCTACAAACCAACACGTGGCTTCCCCCAAGTGGGAAACAGGCCCCGCCACCACCCCAGTGCAACACCCCACCAAAATCACACCCAACACTGCCAAGACCCCATGGCACAAAATGTGGCCCACAGCCCAGCCCAGCAACGGTTGCTGTGGGCGCCTAGCAACGCCTGGCTTCCTCTCCCTAGTGCCTAGTCTCCTTGGAGTTTCTTCAGCCCAGGAACACAACTTGATTTATAGCCAGGTGGAAACATTTCACATTTTAACCAAATGTCTGTGAAGCATTTTCCCATGCCTCACCTCATTTGATCCCCACAGAAGTCCTGGAGTAGGTAGATAGGAGACTTGGTAGAATCCTATTTTCTTTTCATTATCAAGTCGCGAATAGTGATATTAAAATATTTTTTCTAATTAATTTCCTTTCAATGTGCATGAATCTGTGCACTGGGACACTAGTAGAAAAATAAAATGAATAGAAATGAAGGGATTTGTTACTTTCAGGAAAAGTATAGCTTATTTCAGAAGTGATGGTTACCTCTGCTTTAAATCTGCAGTGTCAAGGTACTTTATTTTTCCCTATTTTGTAGGTTTTTACTTCACTTTCTTTTTTACCTTCTTGGTTTTGTTTTTGACTTTGTGGATCTAAAACTTCTTATAGTATATCTAATCCTGAATAAGGATATACTGTATAGGACAACATATCTTTATAAAATTAAAATCACCTTACAGCGGGGAAATTATTTGGTGTACCAAGATCCTTTTAGATGGGTTTAATAGAGACTTCCTACATCTGTTGTATAGTCAAGGGTGTCTGTGAGTGAAGTAGCAATATGTAACTTCAATTTACATTGCAAAACTGCTACATAGTTACATTTTAATGTAAAATCTATTCTTGCTTTGGGAGCTACCATAAATATGTATGTTTGTTTTTAAATATATTTTTATTGATTTCAGTGAGGAAGAGGAAAGGAGAGGGAGAGAGAGAGAAACCTCAATAAAGAGAATCATTGATCAGCTGCCTCCTGCATGCCCCCCACTGAGGATTGAGCCCACAACCTGGACATGTATGTGCCCTAACTAGGAATCGAACAGTGAACCTCCTGGGTCATAGGTTAGCGCTCAACCACGGAACCACACTAACCAAGCATAAATACGTCTTCTTGAGGGTATGTGAAGACGTGTAGTATTTCAGATATAGGACTGTGTACTTGCATCATCTAGCTTTTCTTTGGAAATCCTGCTTTCTGTTTCAACAGTGGCATTTTCTCCTTTTTAAGTTTACAAAAGGGGCGTGGAGAGTTGCTTTAAAAACCAGGGTATGATTTCAAACTGGTATGGGAATAAGACAGCTGGACAGCTAATTTAGGGAAGTAGTGGAATAAAGGGTTGGCAGAATAGATAGGGCAGAAAGAATATCTCAGTGGTTAAAGTTTAAAACAACAACTAACTGCTCTCATTCAATTTTTCAGCCTGTACATACCCCCAACCTTACTGGAATCTGGTTCCAAGGAACACTATTAGCATTCTACTCCCTAGAACAGAATTTTTCAATATCAGGCTAGGTTATTCTTTGTGGTTGGGAGTTGCCCTGTGCAATGTAGTATATTTAGCAGAGTCCCTGGCCTCTACCCACTTGATACTAGAAACACTCCCCAAATTGTGATGACTAAAATTGTCTCCAGCAATTGTCAAGCGACCCTTAGGGAGCAAAGTTTCACCCAGTTGGGAACCACTGCTCTACGAGAATGCTATTTTGAATGTCCTAGCTAATAGCTTATGTAAACACTGCATCAGATAGGCAGCTTTTATTCAATGAATGAATCCTAGAAATAGAAGACCTCTTCAGATTGTGGAACCTTTATAGATATTACTAGTGGCTTGTGCACATTAAAAGGGGATTAATTAGAGGAAATATTTTAATATTGCTATTTGCCCTTTCTCTATAATAGAAGTGTCAGAGATTAAAGAAAATTAGTAAAACGTATATGAAAATCTTCCTCCTGTCAGAGTCTGGGGTGCACCATGGAACCCAGAGTCAAGTCTGCAACCACCCACGTGTACCTCAAAATTGCTTGAGACCCAAATCTGGACAGCCCCCCTTCATTGGGCTAGATCCAGACCTGGCTGGTCCCACCCTGTCAAGCCCTGTCAGGTGGGGGGGTGCAGCTTCAGGTCCCCTGGGTGCCAGGACAGTGGGGCACGGCCTGAGGTCCCCCATCAAGCCCTGTTGGGTAGAGGGAGTAGCCTGTGATCCCCCAACCTGTCCCTGGGGCAGGGGGCACAGCCTGAGGTCCCCTGGCCTGGTGCTGGGGTAGGGGGCATGGCCTGAGGTCCCCCAGCCTGGCACCAGGGAAGAGGGAGCAGCCTGAGGTCCCCTGTCAAGCCCCATGCAGGAGGTGGGGGGGGAGGGGGCGGGGGCGGCGGCGGCGGCGGCGGCGCAACCTCAGGTCCCTGCTGATTGCTCCTTGAAGCTTGTTTATGGGAACTTAGCCTCAGCTGTGGGTGCATATTGACCGGAGTGACGGTCAATTTGCATATTCCCTCTTTATTATATAGGATAGGATGACTTAGATTTGATGTATACTTAAGATTCAAGGTGATGCTCTAGCTGGTTTTGCTCAGTGGTTAGCCTATGGACTGAAGGGTTGTGGGTTCGATTCTGGTCAAGGGCACATCCAGTTGCAGGCTCAATCCACTGGGAGGCAATCAGTTGATGTCTCATTGATCTTTCTCTCTGTCTCTCCTCCTCCCTTCCATTCTCACTTAAAAAAATCAATGGAAAAAATACCCTGGGGTGAGGATTAACCAAAAGAATCAAGGTCACTGATCTCAGAATGCCACACATGTCCACAACTTTACACAGGAAGATGTCTCCAAGAATATATCTCAGCTGTCATACTGCATGCGTGTTGTATTTCTTATGGCATTATTCCTTCAAAACTGTATTCAGTCGTTATTTAAGCCAGACCATAATAACTAAGGGGTGGAGGAGTCAAGACACAGAGTGCTTTACTCTTGTGGCCTTTACATCTGGTCCTACCTGGATAGTAACAGATTGCTTTTATTCAGCTTAACATTTAAGTGGTATGCAAAACAAAGATCATTTCAGTCATTGGAGCAACTTTAACACCCCAACCTTCGAATAGCCAAATGCTGTGTTTTGTGATAATCACCATATATTTCAAGCCAAATGGTCCCATGGCAAGTGATTATGAACTTTGTAAAAATGGCTTAGTTCTTTAGGCTGTACAAGTCTGGAGAAGATTGAAGTTATGTATAACTTGCTTCTGGATAACCCTATATCCAATTGCAGATTTTCATTATTAATACAGATCCCCAGCACAGTTATAGATTACTGCTCCCTTGTCTACATGCTATCCTAATAATCTAATTGTTGGCAGTCCAAAATTAAATTAGAACCCAGATGGTGTGGCTTAGCGGTTGAGCAACAACCCAGGAACTAAGAGGTCACTGGTCAAGTCTGGTCAGGGAATTATAAAATGCATACTTTCCCCCCAATTATTTGGTAGAGTGCTGAGGACTTTGTTTGAGCATATATGTCTGATTGCAATTCCCATTGCTTGGAGTAAACTGTACCTTAGTGCTGCATGGTCTACAGAACCAAAACTATTAATTGAAGAATTAAGAGCTCAGATGCTAGTAAAGCTTGTGAGGCATTCTAATGTTTTATTCTCCTTTTCTCACCTATTGAAGTTTTCACATATAAAAGCTTTATTTTCTAATCATGTCTTTCCCAAGCTTCAGTTTGGTTTTGCACCATATTTTATCAGTTTACGTAATAATCTTATTATGCCAATGAGTATTGCTAACACTAACAGGTTTTAAGAATAGGCAGTTGAGGAACAATAAACAACTCAAATGTGAAGAAGGGAAGTAGCCAGCCATACATGTTAGAAAGTGCTCTGTCTGCCCGTGGATAGCACCATTCCTGTCCATGCACAGAAATGCAGAGGGCTGCTGCATTCATCACTTGTGGGGCACCTTTTACACAAAATTTAACATAAATAATGCCTCCTAGAATTATAGTAGCCCTGGCTATGGAGACTTGGTTAATCCAGCCTAATTTGAGAAGTGCAGGATCAATTAAGAGTTCTTACTGTACATAAAAAGTGGGGCTTCTGGTAGAAAAGAGACTATAGTATAGCATTTAAAAAGTTTCATGAAATTTGTGACAGTGAATTTATCATGGAATGTTAACTTTTTACGTTGTTGAAACAGGGGGACCAACTCACAAAAGGAGAAAGACCTCTGATGCAAATGAAACTGAAGATCATTTGGAATCTTTAATATGCAAAGTAGGAGAAAAGGTATGCACCAAAATAGGTACAAACTGTGATGGGCTAGGGTTGAGGCTGACAGTACTTTGATTAATTTCATCAGCTGAAAGCTTTGATGCTCTGTTTTAGGCACAGTTAGGCACAGCTTGTATTGCTAAGCCTCTGTATCCCAGAGTATAAACATTGGGATGCAGATAATTGAGAATGTTTTTAGCACTTTTCATAGAATATGAGTCACAAGATGTTTTAGGGAATAGTCTCTCAGTATATAAATGAAGAGCCAAATAAATCCTGGTAATTTGCCCAGTGTCATATAGTAAGTGTGTTAGAGAGAATAGAGGTATGATGTCCCCATTTCTAATACTTACTCTGCTGTCTTAGACTGCTTACTTTTAAATATTCACTCATTTACTTTTCATATATTTCTAAAAAACAGTAACTACCTGAATTGATTTATATTAAACCTGTCTTAGTGCCCTGTGTGTGTAAGACTTTAACTTTTTTTTATAATCATCTAGAAAATTTTAACTTACTACTTGCTGAATACTTGACAGATATGTAATATGCTGTCCTCCACAGAGTGCCTGCTCTTTGGAGAGCAACCTAGAAGGCTTGGCTGGTGTTTTGGAAGCTGATATTCCTAACTACAAGAGCAAGATCTTAAGGCTTCTTTGTACAGTGTATGTATGCAAAAGATTTATGAATCCAGGTGATAATGTATTATCTACTCTTAAATGCTTTGGGAAATGTTAAAAAATGTGTTTATTTCTGTATGTGATCAGCTTCCTTCTCTTGGGGAATTTGTACAAATGAAATGACCTGTGGCCCTTTGCTTACCTTTTTTTTTTTCCAAAGACAGATAGAACTAAAATTGAGCATTTTCCTTATGTTTTTTTTTTCTTGCAACCTGAGAATCATTTGAGTTGACCATATTTAAGTGAGAAAGTAGGTACTTTCACATTCAGAGATTTTCTTTTAAGCATGTACATTTAAATATATATGATAGAATTTAACTTGTATTTTACCAAACAAATGTAAGAATTAAAGTAATACTTGGAAGCCTGAGAAGCTTTTGAAGTATTATTAGGCATCATCTTTCTGAGGTAGATTCGCTAGAACAAGTATCAGCATTTAATTTGTGAGGAAATTAAAGTGAGAAAAGGCTACCATGGAATCATGAAACAGTTTCTCTCAGTGGTGGAATTAGCAACCTAGATTTCTCATCTCTCCAATAGACTGAATTGCATGCCTTGAAAGAAGTAGCTGTGACTTCTGAATTAAGGGATCTTTGTACTTTGTATGAAACTAGAGGCCTGATGCACGAACTCTGCCTCTGCCCCCACCCATCGGGGCTTGGTCTGGAAGGACCCCTGGAAGGAGGTCCGGTCTAATTAGCATATTATGCTTTTATTATAGATTATAAATTATCTAGATATTCTTGAATTATGAAGGTGACTTAAAAGTTGTCATTTCAGTTTTAAAATGTTTTTAATGCTTAAAGCTTTTTTTTAATTTAAAAAATGTACATACAAATTGAAACTGTCAGTGTTTTTCATTTAACCTTTCATAAAGTGAAAATAATTTCAATTATAATTTTCAGAGGGATACAGTTAGTACTTAGGAAGGTATGTTCTTGGACTAAGAAACTAAGAAAAATCAGTTTGCTATAGTTACCCATAAGATGTCTTCTGTTTTGCAAGCATTTGTTAGAATGGAGTAGATTTATGCTTAGACTGAGATGAATCATGACCTTTTTAGGAGTGCAGGGATTACTATCAATGGACGAATTTTTTTTTTCCTTAACCTAAATTGCCCTTCTCTGTTAGGTACCTTAGAAAAACAGAAGAAAAAAAAATAGATGAGAATCTGAATGATCATGAGTTTCTATTTGCTTTCCTTTTTTAGCTAATTTCTAAAGGCTGCCTAAATTAGAAAGTAACATTTGCTTTTCCCAAAAGTTTATTATTGTAATCGTCTTCTTTTCAAATAACTTTAATGAAAACACACTTGGAGTAAGCAAACTGGGATATAAAGAAATTTCCTATCTCAGAGCACCATTTTAAAATTTCAATAATTTAATTGTAGAAGCTTGATTGAAACTAGTTTTAGTTCTGAATAGTGTTTCTCAAAATGGAATTCTGATCTTACAACATTTGGCTAGCTAAGTTTAGAAATGCTGAATCTCCCCCTTAATGATTCTGCATTAATGAAACTTGTTTCACCTGGTATTTCCCAGGTATTTTACCACAAAAACTGTTTTGTATGGAATTCTATTCAGTTCCACTAAAAATGTTGGACTAAAAACTGGTTATATATTTTTTCTGTTTGGTAACTTCATAATTATAGTGCATTACTTTTTTAACTCTTAGATTAACTAATTAGAATTAACATGAAAAATTGTCAGGGCCATGTGAGAAACTCTTCTCAATGTTTATGCCTTTTCTGAAGTAGTTTTGAAAACAGTCAGAAGTAATCCTGTTTCCAAGTTCAAAAAATGATAAAGGTTTATGTAATACAAAATTCAGCAGCTTAACATAATGCGTATTTTGGGTTTTTCTTCTTGTACTGGGTTTTCAAATCAGTGCACGTCTGTTACCTGAGAAGTTGACAATTTATACAACCTTAGTTGGATTGCTAAATGCCAGGAATTACAACTTTGGTGGAGAATTTGTAGAAGCCATGATTCGTCAACTTAAAGAATCTTTGAAAGCAAACAATTATAATGAAGCTGTGTATTTGGTAAGTTTTATAGGTTTTCTTTTCGGGCGGGGGGGACGGGGGGTTGTGTTTTTTGTTTATTTGTTTGTTTGTTTTGGGTATATTAAGACAGGGATGGAGGTGAACCACAGTCAAATAATTTGTCCTTTCTTTTGAGATACAGTTCCACACTCACCACAGAAACTGCTCTTTTGAAACTATTCTCATTAAAGGTACCACAGAGTTCATTACCAAGTCCAATGGTTTCTTAATCCTAGTTCTTCTCTCTGTAATATGTGATTCTTTACATCTGTTGGGTTTTGCAGCACCACAGTGAAAAAAAAATGATTATACATTGAAGAAGCTAGAATATCACAGTCTAGGTTCTTAGTATAGTATAGAATGGAAACATAAATGCACAGATTCCTGTCCCTCATAAGATCTCAGTCAGTTACTCAGCTCTGCTCTTGTAGCACAGAAGCAACCATAGACGATATGTAAACGTGTGCGTATGACTGTGTTCCAGTAAACATTTACTTGTGGACACTGAAATTTAATTTTATATAATTTATATAAGTTAAAGTATTCTTTTGGATCTTTTTCAAGTATATAAATACGTAAAAATTATTCCTTGTCCATAGGCTATGAAAGAAACAAAAAAAAACATAAAAACAGACTAGATTAGGCCCTTGGGCTCAAGTTTTTCAGACATATGGCTTGCACCTTCCAAGTTTGTTTTGTAATTATAAGGGACATTTCAATTGAGTAGAAATTGTTTTCTCCAACAGGTTCGTTTTTTATCTGATCTTGTGAATTGTCACGTCATTGCAGCCCCATCAATGGTTGCTATGTTTGAAAATTTTGTAAGCGTAACTCAGGAAGAGGATGTACCTCAGGTAAGAAAACTCCATATACTGAGTCTTGTCCATATAGTATCAGGAATTTTTGACTGATAACTCTTTTAAAATCATGTTTTTAATGCTTATAGCTCATTTATTTTTTAATTTCAAAAATGTACATAAAAATTGAAACTGGCTGTGGTTTTCATTTTAACCTCTCATAAAGTAAGAATAATTTAATTAAAAGATAATAGATTATCTTGCTATAAATTCTTAATATCTAAAAGTTAAGTCAACTATAATTCTGATAGGTTCTTAAGACATCTGTATTGTTAAATGATTCTGTCTAGTAAAACTAAAATACCTAGAAATGTTCTGAATGAGACAGATGTCTTAAGTCCTGTTAAATAGCTTTTATGGGATTTCATTCGAGAATACAATATAAATGAAAATTATCTAACACATGTTTTAAACTTACCTTTTAAAAAATTCTTTAGGTGCGACGGGATTGGTATGTGTACGCATTTCTGTCATCTTTGCCCTGGGTTGGAAAGGAATTGTATGAGAAGAAAGATGCAGAGATGGACCGCATCTTTGCCAACACTGAAAGCTATCTTAAGTAAGGGCACAACTCATAGTTCTCTTTGTTCAATTAAAGAATATCTTCCTGATAGCATAAATGTTTCGTGGGTTATCTGTTTTAGTAATACCATTTGAATTGCATTTCTCAAAAATAAGCCGTGATGTTTCCTAAAGCTTTCTCTAGGTAATCTCATACCCCTACTGTTGTAACTTACTTTGTTTGAGCAAAAGAGTTGATAACATAGAGTTGCTTTTAAGCTACTCTTACACATATTGCAAAGGCATAAAACATCTTAACACAGTGGTTCCAGATACTAATGTGCCTAAGAATTACCTGTGATACTTAAGTATGCTCTAAACCCAGCCCCAAAACCTACTGACTGACAATATTTTAGAGGTTTGGACATCTTTATTTATTAATTGATTTCACAGTGGAGAACATACTACAATGTGCAGTAGTACAATGTAGGCATTTTAGGTAGGTAAATCCTAATCCAAGTCCTTATAACAGTGGTCCTTAGCCTTTAATACTAATAATAGGACTTACTAGTAAACTTAGGCTTAATTACTTGGTAGGTAGGTACTTGCTTTGAGCCCCTTACGTGTTTCAAAATACGTTTGTTACAAGTTTCATTTTCTATCTATTCATAGATATTTCTTTGGATATTGTTAATATCTATTTAGTTGGTTACAAATAAAGCTGAAAGAAGTCTAAAGATAGAAATCTGCGTTTTTTTATCATGTTAAGCTACCTTTAAATGTTAGATTTTGAAAATGTTTTTATATTTTTGAAAAGTTGTACTGATTTCCTTAAAAAATGTGGATGTTTGCCAAAGAATAAAAACTAAAATGTATGAATATTCTAGCATTTGAGTGCTGGTATATGTCCTTCTCCCTTTTTTATCTTTATGGTAGTCCAATATGCACACTCTTCTTTACTTGCTTCCCTGCCCCTTAATATAACTTGGGATTTTTTGTATAAACATATAGCTCTACCTCATTCTTCTTAATAGTTGTATAATATTCCACTCTTTTAATGTGCTATAATTTAACTAGTTCCAAGTTGGAGATATTTAGGTTATTTCCGGCCTCTTGCATTATAAACAAACTAGAGACCCGGTGCACAAAAATTTGTGCACTTGTTGGGGGGGGGGGTCCCTCAGCCCGGCCTGTGCCCTCTCGCAGTCTGGGACCCCTCGGGAGATGTCCACCTGCTGGCATGCCTGTCCAGCCTGGGTGAGGGACAGAGGGCAGTTTCAAGCTGCCCACAGCCCCTTCAGACTTCGGGTCCCTACTGGGGTGCCTGACTAGAAGCAGGTATCTGGGATTTATTCAACTTCTATACTTGAAACTTTGTTGCCTTGGCCACCCCCCCCCCCCCGCCCCGCAAAGCCTGGGTTGCCCTTGGCAACCCAAGGTCCCAGCCCAGCAGGTATCTGGGGTTTATCTTCTATAATTGAAACTTTGTAGCTTTGAGTAGAGCTCAGGGCCCATAGGGCCCTGGCTTCCTCCATTGCCCGGGGCAACTCCAGCTCTGTGGCTGCTGCCATCTTAGTTGAGTTAATTTGCATATTTGCTCCTGATTGGTTGATGGGTGTGGCTTTTGTGGGTGTAGCAGAGTGAGGATCAATTTGCATATTACTCAGATTAGATGTTTCAGTGAATATTCTTTTTTTTTTTTAATTTATCTTTATTGTTCAGATTATTACAGTTGTTCCTCTTTTTTCCCCCATAGCTCCCCTCCTCCCAATTCCCACCCCAACCTCTGACCTTGCCCCCCCATTGTCCTCATACATAGGTGTACAATTATTGTCCAGTCTCTTCACGCATCCCCAACACCCTTAACCCCCGAAAATTGTCAGTCCACTCCCTTTCTATGCCTCTGATTCTATTCTAGTCACCAGTTTATTCTGTTCATCAGATTTTCTATTCACTTGATTCTTAGATTCACTCGTTGATATATATTTGTTGTTCATAATTTTTACTTTCCTTTTTCTTCTTCCTCATTCTCAAACGATACCTTTCAGCATTTCATATAATACTGGTTGGGTGGTGATGAACTCTTTTAGCTTTTTCTTGTCTGTGAAGGTCTTTATCCAACCCTCAATTCTGAACGATAGCTTTGCTGGGTAAAGTAATTTTGGCTGTAGGTTCTTGCTATTCATCACTTTGAATATTTCTTGCTCCTCCCTTCTGGCCTGCAAAGTTTCTGTTGAGAA